>JAUTBT010040534.1:0-17287 GCA_032361225.1 Lepetodrilus schrolli | reverse complement strand
CTTGAATGAATTGAAATTCACTGAAAGTTTAATACATTTGACACATTGCCTGATTTTAGACATTGACTGTAACATATCCATAGCAACATTAAAGGCATACAATCACAGATATTTATGATGCTTTTGTCTACAACTGCAATGTACATTCAATTGACAGACATAAAATCATATTTGTACTTCCAAAAATCTCTTCACACTGTATTGTACACAAAATTCCGCTGCAACCTCCTCCAATATAGAACTTTGCTTGATTTGTCAGTATCAACTTCTGTTAAAAAATGAATATGGTTGTAATCTTTTTTGCTTATTATATTAATGCAATAAGAGGACATAACTCGGAGTGACACAACTCAGTGTTAAGGGAAATACTTAAATTTGCCTTGTTTCGTTTTCATTTAGTGACTTGATGAAAATGTCTATTGATTGTCTCGAGACAAAAAAATACATAAAATATGAAAATATTGAAAACCAGTGGAAAATGTAGCTTGTTGCCCAATATACTTGTCTAGACAAATCAAATATACATACTTTTAGGTAAAAATATGTATGACCATGAAATATGTCAACAAACCATGCTTCTTGTATGCCTTAGTTACAGTAAGACACAGGACCCAGAGATGGTACATAATATAATCTATAATACTGGGTCAGAAGAATTTTTTTCTCTCAAACTCAAAGGTTGAAGTTAGTCCGACATGCTACCATATGCTTCATAATCCCATCTGCCACCGATTTTTGAAACTCTGCTCACAAGAAAGCTCTCAGAAAAGCTACTTCCATTGAATTCAACCTAAATGCACTACATCTGTAAATATATTGAAATCTTATGTCCATTCCCCATTATTTACATGCTGGACAAATGACTCAGTTACATGCTTAACACAAATAAATCATGAGATGGCTCTAGCTTGTCCATTTCGCCATGCATTATCCTCATATTTTATACCCCTCATTACAGCAGTGTGCAAGAGGATGTAGGCCTTCAGTGTTGTCCAGGACAGTGTTTCAGCACTTAGCAGTGGCGTGCACACCAGACTGAGAGCCCCTTGGAAACATGTTCCTCCATTAGAGGATCCGACTGGAATCGAGGTGTCCAGTTCCATGACAAACGGTCATCTGTGAAAATCCCATAGGTGGAGAGTGTATTGATGGGTGAAGCAGTGGACTGAAGGACAGATTAGGGGATCAATATGTGGGAAACGATGTTGAGAATGGGAAGTATGGAGAGGCAGAGAGGAGGGAGGGGTATGTGTCAATGTGAGGAAATAATGCATTGTGACTATATAAGTATTATAAGTAGCAGGCCGAAATCAGCAATGCTGGAAGTCGACTGTAAAAACACCAAACTTCAATCAAATCAAAATCAGGGCATATGTATACCTATTTCAAATCTCCAGAAAAACATGCTCTGATTCTTACATCACGGTTGATATGTTAAACCTGGCAGAACTCTAAGATATACAACAAAGTACTGGACATACTTGCAGATCTATTATTATTTTTGAAGTTATCAATGATCCAAAAATGTAGACAAAATTGTTCAAATATGATACACCATTCATAACCCTTAGGAAATAATGGACATTTACACATTTAATAATTGTGTGAAAAGTCATCTTTAATCTTTTTTTTTCAAACTTAATTATTGTGTCAAAATTCATCTATTTTATTTTAGTAAATTATATATAGTTAGTACTGACCTTTATCAATAGCAACTGTAATAATCAAATTTCTTATAAAGTTAGACAAATATGTAGTTGTTGTAATTCAAGTTAAAGTCTTGCAGCAAATTTCCTGCTCTAGAAGATATCCTCGGGGAGTACAATGACATAACAAATCTGAAATTTAATAAACCATCCTATCTCTTGAGCTGTGCCAAATATCAAGGTTCAATCAATGATTGTCTTGCAATACAGATCCAAATTCGTATATTTCCATTGCAGGTGACCTTAAAGCAATACAATTAAATGTCACAGAGTACTAAATAAATATATTTCTCTAGAAGAAAAATTCCACCCAAACTTGATACTGAAATAAATTGTTTTTATTTGGGGAAATGAGAATAAATACCTTGCAGTACAATTTATTTAATTTTATTCCTACTATTAAGCAACAAATGCTCTATATGCTGGCAATGATTAAAAAAAAAAAATTAAACTAACAATGAGAATGTTAAAAGGATTTAATATAAAAATGGAAGCCTTAAATCACAATTATTGGATAATCAGTGTTAAAAATGGAATTAAATCTCCCATTATGAAATATTTAGACAGTATGTTTTTCTATACTGAAATTTCACTGGGGAAAAACATGGTAGAAGGTAAAATCCACAATTCATATAGTTTTTCTGAAAATCATCATTTTACACAGACTCCTTTAGCTTACAAGGTAAAACTTATTCGAGTATTTTGTCGACAGGGATTCCATAATCTGACTGAATTTGACTTGCCATGTCACTTTAACCCTCTCCCTGCTGGATTAGGCCCAGGTACTACTCATTAGGGCATCTCCAATTGCCTCCAGCATGGATAGAGTTAACCATACCATGACATTTTAGAAAAATGTCAAGGTTTCCTATAGAAGTCTACTTAAATAAAATAACATAACATATAAATAAAATAACATATACATGTTCCATGGTTAGCTAATTTAAGTGGAATGTCTTCCTCTTATTGGTCACACATGTCAACAAATTTAACAGTATCGGCAATAACATCACAATAATGATGTATACAATAGTTGCTCTGCAACGGTCATCAAAATTTGGTTGAATGGTGATGTTCCATTAATAATTTAAGACATTTATCTATTATTAATCTGCTTTCTCATTGAAATCTGTGCTCTTGTAGGTGAAGTAAATATATTGATTTTGAGGAGCATTGGTGACCCCATAGTGTTGAAACCTAGTGGATTTGTGGGCCCTTTTCAGTGAACGTGATAAGCCCAAGCCATGGACCATACAGAAACACAATGCCACTATTTGGTTGGGTGATGGTTGTCGGAATGGAGGAACAAATATGGCAACAATACATGCAGGATTAATTACGATTGAGTGGCCGTGTGACAAACTGATATGCCACAAATGATGCTCATTTCTCTTGAAAATTGTTATGTATTCAGCAACCTTTAGTTTGGCAATGGATGAAAGTAAAGTGTCTAATAAATTTGACGTGGCAATGAATTAAAGTAAAGTCTGTGATAAATTTGATTATCATTGTCTGCTTCTTCAAACATATTACTGTGAAAAAAATATAATGATTTCCATCCAATCAGCATTGTTCCAGTGTTCTCTGTGTATACAGAATTTTAATGTTGCCAATAAATACTATCCAGAATAGTTCTGTCTAATATAATTGAAATTTGTTAAACTTTTTGATGAATAAAAGCTATGCTGTGGTCATCAAGGAAACAGATAGATATTGACAATGTCATCACATCTATCCAGATTTATGCTTCTCCAATACATGGTGACCTGGCTCACCAGAAATTGGCAATGTATTATGAAGACTTGTTCCACACTCATTTACACTGACTGACATGTGGGTTAGAATCGCTCATAGCACCACAATCGGTCAGTAGAATGGTACCTAGATACACAGTTTGCAATCCTTTGGGATAATATTCTCCTTCTGACTGTAAATGTTCCAAAGTGGTTGTGTGACCGTTTCAATTATGTCACATTACTAAATGTTACTGGGTCACATATTTATATCTTAGGAGTAAAGCCATTTTCCATAGAATGGTCAGTGGCACTATGAGAGTGATAACCCATTATTGTTGCCCTCGTACTACCATTACTTAACTGTTCCACAGATAAAATATTACGTTATGTCTGGGACATCTTTAGCCGTCAATAGAAATTGTATTTCATGGTATCCTTACGATCACCCTACGATTGTTTAGTAGAAATGGCTTAGTACTTTCACTAAGAGTCGTAACAGTGCTCTTCATATTTGAGTGGATGTGGGAAAGTCATAAGTTATGGTTCTATGGAACAGAGGCTTGAATCCTATTCAGAAAAAGATTATCCTGCCAAATTTATCTAGCCTGTTGAATTGCTCACCAGGCACTGAAATTACGAAACCATTTTGAGTACTAGTTCACAAATCTCTCTATAAAATTTGAGTTTGATTATGAAATTGTACTCAAAATGTTTTTCGTAATCTCATGGTCAGGTAACAGTTACGAGGGCATTTCCAGGAACTACTAGGGCATCTTCAGGATTGTCTCCTGCGGGGAAGTTAAAACAAGGGAGAGAGCATCTTTAGTGTGACATTGATCAATGGTTACAATGTGAGCTTCTACACAAGAACGTAATAGTGCAGTGGCTACCAGGATGCATAATAAACATTGTTGTACGTAGTTTGCGAGTCTATCCTTTACAAGTCTTAACAAATACTGTAAAAAGACTTATATTTCATGCAGATTTGCGGCGAAATTATAGTCCGCGCGAAATATGAAGCCCTAAGTTTACTTATTGAAGTGGACGTATTAATGTACAATGTAATTAATACTAATGAATGAAAAACACAACATAGAAGATGTTTTGTTCATTATGTGAGTGAATATTTGTTCCCCAATTTTGTTTTGTGTGGCAAATGCGCGGAATTTAATTCCCGTGAATATGTCAATTATAGCATTTGCGCAAAATTTGCGTCAGCCAAATACAAGTCTTTTACAATACAAGACTGAGAGCAGCTGCTGCAGTGTGACAAACAGTATAGAAAAGGTGTCAGATTTGGCAGAGAAATACTTCAAACAGTCAGTTTTCCTCACAATTCCTGACTCTCGGTACACACGTTCTCAAGTTGGAAGTATAGGAACTCTAAATAACTTCAATATTGTGGTGGTAGTGGTATGTTGTATGTGGGGGGTGTTGTTCTAGTGGTATATTGTGCACGTGTGTGGTTGGGGGTGGAGGTATTAGTGGAGAGAAGTAGGGGCTCTGTGTGTTTTTACTTCATCAGTAAGGAATTACTGGTAATTTCAGCTTGTCAATTTTTTATAAGTTCATTATTCCTAAGATTCGTGATCTTGTGTACTCAAGAGGATATGGCTGTAGTCCTTGCAGCAAGTTCAAAATCAATGTCTGGGAGCGACTGCTGTAATTCTTGGCTACAAAGGACCATCCTTAACTCTGGCAACAACATAGATGCAATATACATGTACCTATAATTTACCAATACTTAACACAAATGCCACGTCTCTCTTGTTCCATGCAATGTATCAATTTGTAGTTTATGCTCCCTTCATGTTTGTTCTTTGTGGTATGTGTGTGGGAGGGTTTACATGTATATAAAAATTTCTTTTTACAAAATTGGCATGTATGCATTTTGTAAGTGTGCTATATGTCACGTACTTCAAATTACTGGTTCCCATAGTGAAAAATAACTATAGACATCATTGTATGTTATCTAGTTATTACCAAGCATATTGATTCTTATACATGTCGTTTGTATCTATACAATATTTACCAATTTCAATTTATCTTGGGCTTAAAGACTACATAACTTCCTATTTTGACATAATGTTTTATTCAAAACTCATCTTCAGTTTATTCAACCACAGGTGTAATGAGATTCGACATGTTGCTTTTTGTTCACTGTAAATTACTGAGCCTGTCATTAGTAGATTACTTATCACAGCATGTAATACTAAGTTGCAATGTCCATTAGGTTTGATGTCGACATCTGGTTAGCGTCTGCTTTTCACAGAAGTATATGCTTCTAGATCAAATGAACATTGCATTATTAAAATATGTTGCATCAAAATGTCTGGTCCCCAGATTACAAAACGTTTTTGAGTACAAACTCATGCTCAACTCAAGGTTTCGTTTACAAATCCCCATATATAATTTGACTACCAGCATGAAATCACACTGGTATGGGGATTGGCCCCGAGATTATGAAACTGTTTTCATACAAGTGCATGCTCAAGTCAAGGTTTTGTTAACAAATCCCCATATCAAATTTGAGTACCAGCATGAAATCGTACTGGTACGGGGCTTGGTGATGCATGCATGCAAGTGAGTGAATTATTGTTTTACGTTGCAGCGTGAATCTTTCACCAATACGTGATGTACATGCATGCAATATAACCGTCTTCCTGCTGTAGACGGCAAGGGATGTCCTATTGAGCAGTCTCTGCAATCAATCCACGAGGAAGATGTTTTTACTAACATTGTCTATTATTGCACCTGACACTAGTTGCAGCGATCTCGTAGTATACCTCTCAGCAAAACAAAAGCAACACTAAACACATTCAAATTATTCATATTTTATTCAACATAAATCATATTTATACAACAAAAATGTGCCAATCCATGCATTTCAGTATTTTTGCATATTCAGAATGAGAATACTTAAAAATTTAATCATAAAGTACTTTGAGAGAAACATTACTATGGGATAAAAGAACCACGCACCTGAAATACAGGTAAATAATGAGTATCATGCACATGCTCTCATGTGCATAATTTATACTATTGTTTGTATCCATCAGACTCATCCACCAATCTCACAAATTGATTTAAATCGGGTACACAGAGTAAATAATATAGCAAATATCACCACAAGCCAGAGTAATCAGTAGAGATATCAATCAGAAGCAACGATCAATAGAACAATATTACATGGCTAGCCATGGAACAGCACTCTTATATAACATAGACATAAAGCAACAAAATGACTGAATTTGCAATACTGATAGCCAACATTCCAAATTGCCACTGCTCATCCACAAGAACCAATAAGTTGAAAATATTGCAATACTCTCCTGACAGAATAATTAGTTAACACCCAATTTGCAGTTAATGCACCATTGGTTTTATTACTTTGCTGATAGACACATTATGGTCTGTGTCTATAGCCGTGACCTTCCACTCTATGGCCTGCTACTGGGCTCCTGTGTGAACATGGTTATAGGTCTGATCAATGCGCCTGTCTATCTATGATTCCCTTGCCTCTGAAGCAGGATTCACCCTTCATATGATGGACTGAAGGCAGTCAGATGGGATTCCCACTGGACTCTTGATTCAGTTTGCATAGAAACTATCAGTTGCATTTGCATGATTCACATATTGTTGCAATCAATAGGTCCTTTGTAAATATATCAAGGTTTCATAAAAATGTACTGAATCCACACAACTGAAGTGAATGGGAACTAAATGTAATGGTAAGGAGACAATGAAGAGTTCATGTTCTATGATAATAATATAAATATCCTGCACAAACCGAACTCTCTGTTCATAAAACTCCAGTAAGAAATCTTCATATTGTGAGGTTGAGCAGTGTGTGTCATTGAGAGTTCATCTCGATATTACTTTCCATTCAAGTTTACAAGAAGCATGATATCCTGATATTAAATTCACAGACTAAATAGTTCATTATGTACCCTCCACACAAATAAGTTAATGTAAATGCATGTGGGAAACCCTAGAGATTCAATTGGAATGTCTGCCACCGGCATGGAATAACTGACAAGAAAAAATGAAGCCATACAATTCTTTTGAGACATTGCTGGTGGGAGTATTTGAGCATGTGCAGCTAGATTTAATTAGAAAACAAACTCAAAATGTACAGCTCCAAATCAGACGACAATGAAACGAAATCTAATCTACAACTAAGGACATTTTAGAAAAACCAGTGCAGGAAAGTCATAAAGAGATACAGCCGCCATGAAAATCAAGAGGACGTGAGAGAAAATACAGAGGTCAGGTGATTACATAGGTGCATCTACAAGTCATCTAGGAAACATAGAAACCATCTCAGTAACTGAAAATCAGACGTTATAGCCGAGTTCACCACCATGAACCTCTGATGTTCAGTCAGTGGAACAGTCAAGTGGCATGCAGGACAGTGGTGGAGGTGCTTGTGGAGAGGAAAGGAGGATAGAAGGAAGGAACTAGATCCAGAGTCTAACTAGTGCCACCAGAAGTACATCAGGATGAGGTGGAGGTGGAGGTTTTAGTTGATGAGGTGACACTACTGGAAACTACATGGAAATTCAGTTAACTCTCTCCCCAATGAATTAAGCCAAAATTCTCTGCCTCATTGGGTTGCTTCAAATGAGTGCTTTCTGGTGGAACTAATTTGAATGAGATGGTGTCACATACAAACAGATTTTATAATTTATCGTAACAGGTGCTTCGTAAGGAAGTGTTAGTCAGAAAATATGGCTACATGGAAGTTAATGTCTTGATCCCATAATGCAAAAGCATCATTACTATGAAAATTGGGGAAAATACATGGCTTCTTTCACAGGCAAGCAATTATGTGGTTCTTGCAGCAATAAACTAATGTCAGTTGGAAAACTTAACACCAATTGGAGTACTTGAAATTTTCCCATGGGAAATACAGGCATCAGTAGAACAGAAGAGAGTGCCAATCTAATCCACTTTCTGAAAAGGACATTAGCAGCAGAATACTAGATTAAAATCCAAATTATATATAATTATTTGAAAGTTGCATGTGAAAGTGAAAGTAAAATTCAGTACTTGTTCACAAATATCCCAATGACATTACATTGATAGTTCACAGAAACAAATATATAATAACTGAAATATATCATACGTAAACTACAACATATTTGAAATGGTCAGGATTCAGGAGTCCAAATGTTACCATTTCTTCAAGAATCAAATATTAATGGGTTATGATACATTATCTATGGTATTGCTGTGTAAATTTCCATAGTCAGTACGGTAGTCAATTTCACCATGTCAGTATGGTATGTCAAATAAATAATCAGAAAGCAATCACACCGAAGCAATATCCAAATGATATTGCAAAAAGAACCCCTCTCTCACTTTCAGAATTATGTCACATAAATCTACACATTTGGTGTGTGTTTCACACAAAATGTTCAAATTGCCTTTGAACAATACAATGCTCCATGTTGTTTATTACACATATGCTGTGGATGATGTCTATTAATGCTGTGGATGATGTCTATCAATGCTGTACAAATGACACAGCTGCCACACACAGATGTAACACATTGCAACTGTGGCCTGATTCGAAGTAGACATGAATGCCTTGAGGCATCAATCAACTACCTTCCTTCCAGTAGACTGAATCAACCATAAAGATGAGGAACTATCCATTGAATCCTCATCAACATCCACAGTTATGTCCAAACTTTATAGCCAAGGCATTGCCATCACTTGTATGCAGTGAACTGAACTGAAATTATCACTCTCACACTTTTATTTCTACATTTATGCTAAAGTTATTTTTATTGATGGCATCTGTTTGGAATTTCACGGTAATAGCTTACAGCCATACTTCTTAACAGCAAGACATCAACTCATGACATCTCAGCATATGCATTCCTGTATTATGAGGCGAAAAATATCTATCTAACTTTTTTTTCTCTCCGTATTTCCACAGTTCTGCTAAAGTGAATATTTTATTGACATAATTGTCTGAAATGTCAGGAAATTTCAATCACTACTAACAGTACAGCAGAAAACAGTGGTTGATGACAGAAAAGTGTTGGTTTCTATAAAAAGAGGATTCAATGTGGAACTAGATTTTTATCAAGGTATCTGTAACGGTTTTAGTCGAAAATTAGGCAAATTGTTCAGACTTAACTTACATTCA
The DNA here is from genome assembly GCA_032361225.1 of Lepetodrilus schrolli. Lineage (NCBI taxonomy): Eukaryota > Metazoa > Mollusca > Gastropoda > Lepetellida > Lepetodrilidae > Lepetodrilus > Lepetodrilus schrolli. Next base: position 7,685 of record JAUTBT010040534.1, on the reverse strand, counting down.
TTTACATCTTGTTATTATCATGACTTTGTTTCTTATATCAAGTAACAATTTATAAAAGTATGCCAAGAAAATGTAGAATTCTGTGCCTCTTTAAAGAACAAAGCAAATCCAATATCCTAATTGCAGAAACCTTTCAGATGTTTATTATATCATTTAAGTCTCATCAAAATATCATTCAGAAAAATCAGGAAAATACAAGCATTCCAGCCCCTAAAACAGTACATGCCAAATTCCAGGATTCCAGCTTCATTGCTAATACTGGAGACAAAAGTTGATACAAATATGACAACAACATTGCCCCACATAGTAACAAGATTCAATTTACACACACTAATGTTGGTTCCATAACAGCAAGGAACAAGCTTACAGTGGCAGAGTGACTCCGACCAGATCAATCTACACATTACCAATAGGGCAGTTTCAATACTCACCATGTAATGAAAGTGGTGGCCATTTTGAAAATTCAATTACCAGCCTAATGGATGAGGTAAATGTTAGCATAGATTACTATTTCACACATGAATGTGTGACCTTAACTCCTTACGTACTTCTATATCTGAGAAAAAAGAAAAACTGCTGTAAAAGAAAAGAAACTCTGGAGTGAACATTTCGAGCCTAGACATCTTATCAACTACATGTGTACCGGAGGACTCTAGCCAGATCCATGTTGACAAAAACCTTCATCCGCTCCCTGATTCTGGCGAGTCCCAGCTTACCAATGATGGTGGCTGCCATGAACTAGGAAGGCCTTTAGGTAAAACAAGATAAACAGCACCAAAGGCCAGAGATTGTAGTTGAGTGTCCCCTTGCCAAATCAGTGGTACAACTGCTGATATAATGATACAACATATCGAAGCAGTCAGCCACTGACTCGTCACGAGAACCCATAGTAGTCGACGTAGGCAGCACTACACATCTCTGGATGGGAAAAACTAAGACCGCCCAGCAGAAGGTCTACAGGCAAATGAAGGAAGATTCATAACTTGAAGACCTACATACCCCATGTCTTGATGAAGTCCTTTTTGCAATATTAATGAAACAGTTTGACTGAAGTGAGAAACTAACACCTAAATTGACAAATATTCATTCTATTTTAAATCATAGATGTGCATATTGGATCACTGGGCTCATGACAAATAATGGAAGTTTCCAGCAAAACATTATAATTGCCTGTCATTTGGACAAAGTAAGAGGCATAATCAAATCTCAAATATAAATTTTAGAACAAAATATTGCATTGGTAATTACCAAAATCAAAAACTATGGAAACTAAGGGAATTGGAAGGCAAAACTGTGTACTAAGAAAAATTCAATTGAGACATCACCTCAAGATTGTTAAACCCATACAATGAAAACATGTCTTGCCATAACAGTGTTCCAATTCATTAGGGTTTTGTCTGATGTAATGAGACATAATCTCCTTCACTCTTTCAAGCTATTCATGAGTAGATGAAGCAAGAAATCACCTTCAACTATCTATATCCTTCCAACAGATCCGCCTATTTAAGGCCAAAGCACATTGACTAATCAGGCAGGAGGGTAAAGCAATGAGAGTTTACTCTGGCTCTTCCTTGTGGCTAATCTAGGTAGACATGCTCCCTGTGGACAGCTGGCAAGTTAAATGGACCTAATGAAATTAGTATCCCCTGACTGTGCTCCACATGTTAGGGGACAGGAGGTTGTGGCCAACCTGAAGGATTACCATTAGGGGGCACACAGGCTCCTCAGTCCCTTTCTTACACCAGACCAAGCTAAGCAGGCCCCTTGGGGTTCTAAAACAAGAAGGAAGGCAAGCTGCCTGACTGGATTACATAAAGAATGAATGCATTACATTAATGCTTTACATCACAGTGGGAATATCTCACCCATAGGTGAAGACATTACATAAAGAGGTCGGCAAGAGAAGTGAGAACAACAGGCTTGGTAGGCAGATGGATGGATGGATGGATGGATGGATGGGTTGGTTGGCAGATTGATGGTTGGACTGGTATTGTGTGTGACAAACTGAGTGTCAATACTGAATGCATATTCAGATTTAGTGTGATAACAATGTGAAGATGAAGATTATTTGGATAAAATATACCTGTTGTTGCTAACAATATTAATGCTCATTCTTAAACAAAGAAAACTAACTTTGATTATTTTGTACAAAAATATACTAGCCGTCATTTACATTATTAATGTTGTTTTTGAAAGAAAAAAACCATAAATTAATATAACTATAGAAAATACTTTCTGTAATTCCTGCATTTTCATTCATCTCTACAGAGAACTGGAAACAAATTAATAGTGTACCCATATTGTCTACGTGCCTGCATCTTGTGATTGATAATAACCAAACTATTTTATGGGAAAATTTTACCATTATTCATCTAGGGAGTCATCCAACCAATCTCTGGTTGGCTAAAAGTTTTACAAGCTCTTTTCGACATCCATTCAGAGTGATGTATGCCTCTGATTGAGCATCAGTAATGGCGACATTATATGGGATTTAATAGATGATGATATCTAGCAGATGTGCAGGTTGAATTATCTTATTTCTATATTGCATCAACTTGCTTCACTATAAAATAGTCAAGAGAATAATATTATGTACACTTTAATAAAGTATACCATGACAATTGCTACCTAGACATTTCTGAAAGATTAATATATTTAGTATCTTTCATCAATTAAAAGACAATTGATGAATCTTCACCAGTCATTCAAAATGTTTCCTTGAAAATACATTGCAAATCACTGCAAGGATGTGACACAGCCATTTAAATGTGAATAAAAATGTACCTGTAAACTTATTCCAAAGACTCTCGAAGGAACAATTAGTCCACTCGGTCAACCTAGCAACATCTTGGCCACTGATAGCATCATCGAATCATTCATTCATGACATTAATCTGGAAGTTGGTGAGAAGAATTACCTCAACGCCATTGAGTAGCTAGTCTAAATCTTAGGCACTATAAATCTGTTATTATATATGTTATATATAGTATAGGAAGTGGTGAGACTGACCTCCAGGAAGTGGTGAGAAGACTGACTCCAGGAAGTGATGATAAGATTGACCAGGAAGAACCGAGAAAAATGACATCCAGGAAGTGGTGAGAAGAATGACCTCCAGGAAGTGAGGCCCTCAGCTGGAGTTTAAGACGAGGAGAGGGAACAGGGCAACACAGAATCTAGGAACTCCATCAGTTGGGGAATGTATCAGTATTGGAACGGAACAGCAACCTTTTTCACTAACATTCACATAGACAGACAGTCAACTGACAACGGCAGAAAACAACTGTGTAATGCAAAAGTGTGTGACATCACATCCTGGCCAGAACGAAGCCTCCTAGTCTGCTTAACAACGTCGAATCTGAACAGATTTGCAGCATTCCCCGACTGGAGTCGCCCACCCTCAGACCAGCCAACCCCTGGCCAGCCAACGAAGACGATCGGCATATTGATCATGTGCACTTCCTCGCTTCCTGTCCGTGACGGAGACTACATGGGAGAGGGAGGGGGGAGGGGGGAGACTCAGAGTCCCTCCGGACTTGGACAACACTAGCTGACCAGGAGCCTGACAGTTGCATTCCCCATCACAAATTACAGCCACCATCCATTTGTGCATATTGGAAATTAATTTTTAATTAAACTGATCAAAAGAAACGCAGCTCCAAGCAACTACTTTACAGCATTACGAGTGCCATAATGGTATATGGATATCATAGTTGTCATAACGGTAATACATCGCTGACCACATGGAGAACCTGATGAAATATATATGAGGTTTTACCAGAATATCTCAATTTTCACATGCCAATTCATAATCTCAACTAATGTCACTATCCATTCAAACATAACAACAGAGCTACAGCTGTTATTGCTGGATGCAGATTGGTGGATACGTCCAGACTGTTTGTTCACAACTGTTTTCACAGGAGGCAATTGATCACTACCACATCAACCCTCTTAGAGATCCTCAGGGTAAAATAATGCTACATTTGATGAAAACGTGATCAATTATTACCATATCTGTACATTACCTGTTTCAATATCAAGAATTATTCACTGGCTAAGCAATTAGGATGAACAGAGCTAAGTACCATGCCAGACCTGGTATTAAAAACGTGTTTGTCAATACATTATATTACAGTTCTCACTTAGACGTGATAGTTATTGAATTAAAACTCCATATCTATATTAAATCATTACTGTTGTGATCAATGTAAGGCAGTTTGGTGTTGTAAATTAAATCAAGTGGAAGTAAGGATATTAAAGACACACACAGAGAATAATTAGTTGTTAAACAATTCATGAACAGACCTGTTCACGTCATCATAATATCCGACTGAAAAGTTATACCAAAGATCTCGCTTAAACAATATTATTGCATTAGTCCCTTAAACAAAATCGTCCATTACTCAAAACATAATTCAGTTACAGAAAAATAAAAAAAATAAAAAATACCGACGTAATTAAGAAACTGTATTTCTAGAATCAGTTTCATCCTTGAAACCGTCGCAATATTTCTAGATAACTCCGTCAAACAATCGATGAAATAAATCAGTAAAATAAAACCAAGTTTTTCTACATTAAAGTTAAACACAGGTCTGTTGAGCTGACCATATTGATGGATCCTGGTGATTATTTGCCTAATTGTACAATCTACTCATCCAATAACGGGAGTCCGTGATGAGAGAGAGCCAGGGGTTGTCGCATGGCAACACAGCATCATCATTAGCTCATCAAAGTTGGATTTCTATGTCTCCACACCGACCATTACTAGTGACTCCCTGTGCAATCAGCCCTCCGTGCTACTAACATTGGGACAATGGCGGCCATGCATTTTTGTCCATTTTCAATAACCATTATGATGGCTGTGTAACCACATGGCAGATACAGATATAGGCATCTGAATGAGAAAGCTGCCCATGTCTCAAATTGCTTAATTCTTGGAAAGGGGAGCGATTGATTCATTATTCTGGATGATGTTTACTGTTAGATACTAAATACAAACATTACTTTACAAGCTGCAGTTCCATTAAGCCGAAACCTCTATTACTTTCCTGGGATGGATCAGATGTACCATAAATAGTTAACTGTGACATCAGATATGTTACTGTTAAAGACTATTGTAATTTTCTCACTGAATAGAAATACGGAGATACATTAGTCAACAGAATTATTTTTAGATGTAACTATAATAGAGATTGGTAATTCAATATGCATTTTATATATATTTTTTTTCAACTGTTGGTTTAGCATAATGAACTACAATAGCTACTGGTGAAAATAGTTAGCCTTTAGAAACATTTCAGTTATACACGTTTAATATTTATTAAAAATGATTGGGAGTGTAATTGTTTTCACAGTATCTTAGTGATCTCAATGATATGTTTATGGTAGGATGATAACCAAACAGATAAATGTCACGATAAATCGCTTAAACCAATATAACAATGGCTGATGACTACATAGATATTGCAACTTCTGTGTTCAGGTACATGATATTGCTCCTTATCAAATGAGAATACCTTTCTACCTATGTCTAAAAGGTGACCTTTGAAAATTGTTGAAAAGTTTCATGATCATATTCAAACTATGTAATTTCGAAGATCTATCACTGTGCTACCACCTTCCCAGGATACAATACTGAATGAAACTGAACTGATACCTTCCCATGCAATCCACTCAATTCCATATAGCTCAATACATTAATCAACCAACAGTAGATTCATAGATATACCTTCCAATGACATCCTTTCCTATCAGAGACTCTAAACAGATAATACAGTAATAGCTATACATAGCCTTTGAAATATCATATTCAGTAAATTTATAAATTTATAGAGAAAAATAGAAACTGTATATACCAACAATGATGAGAAGATTTCTATTTTAAGGATATTATCTGGTATATGATCCTGCCTATATGAATCCTATATCATAGGAACAACCATGCAATTTAGGTTCTTGCATACACATAGTTGCTATGCTTTTTGCTTTAACAGCGATTTTGATCTGATAGAAATGCATGAAATTGGCACAGATTGGTCTTTCTACTTACCGTAGCATGATACAAAAACTATTGTACATTTAAAAGCAAAAATGTTCAAATCAATAATAAACAGTTCTTTAAGACAGCTCTCCGAGTGACTTCTGAGTTTCCAGTCTAAATGCTTCATCCAAGCATGTAGGCAAAATGTCATCGGGATCTTAAACCATTGGCAAGTCCAAAAAAATGGTTCACTCATTGTTCTTGGAGGCACACATCTTGACCAAAATAGAAAGTCTTCGGTTGTGCCTAGAAATAGTCTACCAGTCACTCAGAGACTGTTAATAGGATGTCCTTGTTAAGACATGAGCGAGGATGTCCTTGGGCCACAGTTAGGTTCCGATGCAAATCAAGTCTGCAGATCTCTGGGTCTGAGTCATTGATGTGTGGTCACCAACTCTCTCTCCTTCTCTCTCTCAATCTGTCTAATTACCCATGCCAGTGTCCAGTATCAGCTCAAACCCAGGCAGCAGGCTATCTGGGCCAGAGAACACTGATGGTGGCTGTGACAGAACATAATTACCGTTTCCTAGCTTGATATGCGTCCATCCATCCATCCATCCATCCGGCTGTCCTCAGTGTGATGCTCCTCTACTGCTCCACCTCCTCACTCAATGGCCATGCGCTCTGGTCTGCTGATCACACCCAAGACAAATGAATTTATAGTCTGCCGGACTTCCAGATCCATTGTTCCGCGGTAGTTAATGAGGTTTTTCCTGCTAAAACAGATGTCACCCAATACTATTAGCCATACTTCATGTAAGTCCTCTCACTCATCCCCTTAACGAATATCCATGGCAACGGGCTGTCAACAACATGGTGGCCGATGACAGGCTGAGGGGAGGAGGAAGGGGGTGTCGACATACCTGGACCAACTGTAATTGGTCACCGGGTGGCTCTGCCCATGAGTGACAGGTAAGACAACCGACCACACCTTGCCACGGTTCACATCTCCACGCAAACAAGCCCATCCACCAATGGTTGACGGTTCCATTGCAGTCATTACGGTAATACAGTACTCTTGTTTCGAAATCAGCAGCATTTTCATCTTCTGTTTGCCAATGCTATTAGTACTCATTTACTCCCTGAATCTATTTTTCTGTACTCTGTCCTCGCCGATCTCCATCAGACATTGATTGGTATATCTCTGTATCTGATGACTGATCGCATCACAAGCTATAAGATACTCAGCTTTTTATTAATGCCTGTCAGCAGCTCATGCATTCCTGTAAGTACACCGTTGAACGTAATGAAGAGGGCTTATACCGCTAATTCCCCAGCTCTTATTGACAGCGATGTCCAGGTCTTGGTCCACTCTCTCCGACTTGACCACATCCATTGGGGGAAAATAGCGACTTCCAATGTGACAGATTTCCTATATAGCTGTCCACTAACAAGCTTAATTAAAATGCAATCAATCACTGCACATTTGCTTAACATTTGCACGTACACCGAATCAACAGAGTAAATAGGTTTAAATAACTCATTTGAAAGAGACCCATATATTTTCATTATAATTGTGATAAATTGTGTAAGCTAATAATAACCCTTTCAGGGGCGGGTGGTAGCGCAGTGGTAGAACAGTTGGACTTCGGAGCAAAAGGTTCCAGGTTCAAATCCCGCCCCGGGGGCCCGGCATCAATGTTCG
>JAUTBT010040523.1:0-17288 GCA_032361225.1 Lepetodrilus schrolli | reverse complement strand
GTGTGTGTGTGTGTGTGTGTGTGTGTGTGTGTGTGTGTGTGTGTGTGTGTGTGTGTGTGTGTGTGTGTGTTGGTTGGTGGGTAGTATTGTTGGCTTATGGATGTGGGTATTCTCTTGGTGTGTCGATGTTGTTTAATGGATATGGCTCTGTGTGTGGATAATATTGTTGGTTTATGGATGTGGGCGATTTGTGGGCGTGTGGGTATTCGACTCAACATATTTGTGCTGTTTTACATCTCAGCAGCTTCTGCTCCTAGCATGAAACAAAATGTACACAGAGTCACAGACAATCGATATTTTACTTTGTATGAATAATTATTATTACATTTATCTAAAACAGCCTGTATCTATCATTATTAACTCATGCTTACGTGACCACACAAGACAAAAGCGATAGTTTTACTAGTAAAACATATTCTGGTAAATTTAGATATGTTTATCCATACCTGAGACATATCGTTTCACAAAGAGGTCATAGAGCTAGCCGCTATCTCTTGTACACATAGCGATCGGGATCTGATGAGAGCGCACTGGGCTCATAAGGGTTAAGAGAGGTCAGTGAAATGAGACCCTAGCTATATATCTATGTTCCATTAGAATTTCCACCAATAAATCAAAATATTACAGTACATCTAAACGATGGAATTATTCAGATCAGTCTGCTAACGTATGAAAAACGTAGGAATTAAGCTGAGCTCTTAAACTCAACACACTGCTACTGGGAACATTCGTTACGTGCAACGGAGACATTTAATAGTAATACGTGTCCAAATATATTATCACACTTCTAGAGAAAACTTAGACACAATTGCTCGGAAGCCATGTTGCCGAAGCTATCGTATACGTAACGACATCGTCAAGCCTTCGTGGAACAAAATGTGTGACTCTTTCGAGATAATCATTTCGGGAAGTCCAATATTGTACATATGATTGTGATCTTAGCATAATGTCAAATGTCAGTTCACTGGCTATGGTATTAAATAATTAAAGTAATGACAGCGGCAAACCAAGAAATGCTACATTTACGATTGTTGAGAAGCGTTAGCGTCGTTTTTTTAAAGTACAAAGATGAGACTTTTAAAATACTTTTAATGTTGAGGGTGGCTTTCTCTGGTTGGGCCCTGATTTTATTCAAACTATCGTTCTTCACTTGTATAGACGCTCACCATTCTGCGTTACAAGAATAGGGTCCGACCAGAAACTAGAATTAGTGCATCAATCTATGGAGGTATTTTTATCAGAGATGCCTAAACACTTCAATCGCAGACAGACTAAAGTAATGTGAGTTTGCATAGGGCAGAGAGGTCAGTATACTAAACACGTGTAGACAGATACAGAACACGTGCAGACATATCATACACAGAACGCCTGTAGTGAGGTCATGCCTAGTCCAGTATAGTCGATACACCAGAATGAGTGTCTACAGATGTAGCACAGGTTGGAGAGTCTGTGTATACAATCCCGTGAAGTCAACATTATCGCTGTCTTCTGAACTATATGTACAGTGTCACACATTGTTCTCACCAAAATATTCCTATTCAAAATATCTCCCCCTAGATAAGTTAAGCAAGTCTAGATTACTGGAGAGGGTAACGCATTTCAGCGGCTCTGTTCATATAAATATTATACAAACCAATATAATTTATATTTAAACTATACAGAAGGTAAACTTTTAAGCAACACCGAGATGCATAAGTTAAAGTGTAGTACTAGTTGGAATAAGATAATTTTGAATGTGTTGCATTTAGAACTGTGACATTCTAGGGTTAATTGCCACCATTAAGACAGGTGCATATGATCAAAATGAAAAGTGAACATGTTTTGTTTTGTTGAAAAGTAGGGTGTACTGCAAGCAAAACCATAATGCAGAAAATGATTGCGAAAGATGTTAGAAAAAGTAAATGACTGTACGGTATCTTGTTTGGAAACGTGTATTAGTGTTTTACTATGTCAACAGTTCAACAATTTAACCATTAATTGCATGGCATTATTGACGCATCGCCAAATTGTTAAAAGAAATATGCTTTTGAAAATATCCTCAACAGTATTATTTAAAGTGACGTTAAATAATGTAAAAAGTGATGGTATATTCGGTGCTGCTTCAAATTTTACCTTCAGTATATTTACTTTCCAACCGCTGAGACTATGGATAGTCTAAGCATGCACTTACAATGTATAAGTAACACACGTAGGAGCCATTATTGTGTTCACCAACACTGTAGGTGAAAATATAAAAATAAATAATTGAAAAATAATTGTTGAAAAAAGAAAAGCTGTTTCCTGCTTTTAAGAAACACACAGAAAACCCAAGTAGAAGTTGACCGAGATGTTGCAGAAAACGACGCATGCGCATTGGTGAGTTTCCGGTAAACCGGATATGGACGTTATTGTCACCAAAATCCACGTCATGTTTCTATTGTATATAAGGAATGAAGTACTATGGCAGTGAACTATGGCCGTGTGTCGAAGCAATCATTCATCCGTCAGACCTAACCTCGGAGATTTCAACGCAGTAATTATACGGACAGGTTGATTGAAGACAATATTCTGACTACGTATAAGGATTTATAACAATCACCCCACACAAATGACAGTTATTACCAATGCAGATGCATATACTCTCTGAATCCAAGGGGAGGTAACCATAGTGACTAACGTCACGCGAGATTTGTGTGGCTAGGTTACAACCGCCATCAGTTTAGCATACGAGTCGTACCTAGAAGTCGATAACACGGAGTGTGTCTGTCGGAGTCATGGAATGAAATATTAGCTGGTATCTGTTCCTGTAATTGTTGTGGAACTAACTAAAATGTAAATAAAAATAGTGTCCTTACAAAAGATTTCCAGAAAAAGACCTGTACTAGAAAATGCATACAAACAGTGTTGTTATTATTGTTTTTGTTTTGTTTTGTTTTGTTTTGTTTTGTTTTTGTTCTGTTTTGTTTTGCATTTCATTTTATTTTACTGTTTCAAGGTTATTATAAAAATTACGGCTTGTCAGTTTATGTCACGCTAGGGAACACGAGTAGCGCTTAGTACTGTAGTAAACCTGTGGTAAACATGGTCGCGTCGGAAAATACGGTAACCCGAACTATTGATGCCGAGTATACCTTGGTGAATTCGAACACGGTCCGAAACCCCGGGAATAACGCAAAGTTAAAACGAAGATATGTTAGCCAGTTCATTTAGTGTGCTAACAGTTCAAGTGCAAATTCACGCAAGAAAGTTCATCATGAACGAGTTGTGAGAGGTGGGGAAATGGGGCAACTTACATTAGGTCAGAACTATCTGAAGAGCTATCGAAACTAAAGTGTTATTTCGGTGTCAGAACCGGCAGAGGTGCCACCTCTGACATAAACCCCAATATTACTATGGGTGTCATATTTCTCACACACTGGAGCTAGAAGTATGAAAACAGTTCTCACTGATGATTCGTACGTAAATGCATAAAATGTGCAACTTAGTCATTTTTAACCGAAAATGCCAACACAGTCAAAGATTTTTCCGAATTTCGAAATAAAATACTGGGTACCCTCAATCAGACATAAGTTACAATGTTTAGATCTTAATATTTGCAAAACAGAAATATTTAAATAGTCGTAATCAAGTAGTCTACATTTGATTAAATAAATATCGTTTCACGACAACGAAAGACAACCCAAGACTTAAAGCACGACCATCGTACGACTATTGAACACCTACCAATGACCAGCTACGACAAGTTTGGTCGCAGCAAATGAACATGATTAAAACTCTCCCTACGATCGAATTCGGTCGTGCAACTACCCACGACCATCCGAGACCACCAAAGACTTGTGGCAGGACTTTTCTACGATTCCAGTCGTAGGCGATCGTAACCTGTCGTAAGTTGTAGTATCTCTCAGTGTAACTGGGGTATTACAAAACCACGACCTTCTGCATTACTGTATTAATAAAGCACTACCCTGTCCTTTCCCGGTGACAGTAATTCCTATATTTGTCAAGATCAGAGTATCGTTTCACGAAGCTATTATATCAACTATGAGACCATAGCGCTCTCGTAAATGGCCGACAACCATGTATTAAGAGATATCGTATTAGCTACGAGAGCTTCGAGAAACGTTCCCCCGACTGCCAGTTGATGGTTGTACGCCGTCTTGATTAAGCCCATCGCAATTACGATAAGATTGACGTCGCATGGCCGAGCATTGTCTAATTCTGAAGACGTTATGAAGAAGTGCGGATGTCCAGACAATCGGAGACGTCAAACGTCCACAAATATTATGTTTGGATTTCTGATTACTGCCATGGATAGTGGAAATGTGACAGCTTAAGTTTAAGGCGGTTATTGCCCGGAAGCTCGTCTTAAAGGCCGGGTAATTTTACCCGTAGAACTGAAAACACGCTAGCTCCAGGAAATATTGGCCTCAATGCTGTCCATTTACCATTTTATTGACTTATCAGAATATCCGCAAATATATATGATTAAGCAAAAGGAAGTTATTCTCATCTAGCGAGAACTGCATATGGCCAAATTAACGACGCAGGAATTCACCCTGGGCATTGGGAATTGCCAGATCCGATAACACTTATCAAATCGATAATATTCGAGCTTCATATCCATGCTTGCATTATCGTCAAAATTAATAGCTCGTAAAAGGTATGATGAATACAGCGATTGGCGAGCATTTCTATTCTTACTGGCATATCATTCCCGCTGTTGTCAAACGATTTGCGTCATGGCCAGTCATTTGAAAACACTGGTATTTCCGCTTTGGGTTATCTATAGGTCGGTTCTTAGTATCTAACAATATCGCAGATCTGACATAAATACGTCTTCGTGTGGCATTGAAGGACAAAGTCATATCCTCTGGTGGGCTTGCCGCAGGAAGTGAAATATACTTCATACAGAAATAGACTGATAATTGACAGATCTAGGCGGCATCTAGATATAGTTATACTATGGTACAAGAATAACGACAATCGACTTTCTTTTAAAGAAACTCGAAAATAATCACAAAGAAGTAATGGTATTACACAAAGAACAGTGATGAAACTGTTCTGTCACCAAAATAATGCTTTATCTATAAGTCGGCTATTAACTCGTCTATAGATAAATGTATCAAGGCGGAATGGCATATATGGTGGTACAAATGTAACAAAGCGAGGTGTATCACGTGCTATTAAATGCAGTAACTACGAACCGTTAAAATTTTCAATTTAAAAAAACAATTTTCATTAAAAATAAGAGCATCGAAATGAAAGATTATCTATTTCTATTTGTTGTAGGGATGTTGATGGCAATGATGCGTGCAAGAATGGATACTTACAAATAATATTATGCCTCTATATATTATTACATTTGAGCGATAATACTAACTAACATATTAATGTACAATGTAGGTAACATCACACAACATTTCCTCAGTCAACCCAATCTGTACTTTCCATTGTCACTGAAGCCCGCTGGACAAATAGTATTACATTTAATTGTCATAGTAAATAGCCATAAAAATTAAATATGGCACGTAATCTAAAGTGTGATGATCATATATATGTCCATACATGACGATCGATACTTTATAACTTACCAGATATGTATTACCTAATTACTTGTTCTTACATCAGACGCATACATTTCTCAGCCCATTAGATTTACACGACTGTAAAATATATCAATATTGAGCGCAAAGCGTTGCGATTTTTTTAGTCCCTAACATCAAAAGGAAACTAATAAGAGTGGAGGCTCTAACGTCCAATAAAGAAATGTTTAGAAAGCTAACTTTCCCCCGACTCATTCTAGTAATCAATCATGACAGTAAGTACGAAATGCTTTTTTTCAGGAGTTTGAGCAAATCGCGAGTAAAGAATGAGTATCAAAGTATGGCTTAATGAGGCAAAGGGACGAGTCTCGTATAATCTTCCTGGCCGTCAATGTTAGATAATGTTGCCTTCAATCACTGCATATGGTTTTGTGCCCAATTATTTGCTAGATTTTTATTTGATTTCTTTCAATTGTATAGTGTTTCTGAAATTCTGGTTTCATGGTTGGTAGCCAGGACCTCCGAGTTAGACAGAGTTTTTTAATTAATGGAATCAACATTGCACGGAATTGTCTACGAGATGAATTGCCCTCTCGCTCGAGTAGCCACCATTGTGCAAGCACTCGGTGTATTTACTAATGTACTCTTATCTGGAACCGACCAAGTAAGTAGACGTCATTGACTCGACTCGGGGACGTAGACGGATAGACATCGAGCGCGCATGGTTACAAATAAAAAAAATAAGTTTTACTTGGCTGGCATCGATGGTTTGCCTTCAGTTTGCCATAGACTGTTCGGGATATATGTGTTAGGGCAAATGTCGAGCAGAATATATATTATCAGTAATAATGATGTTGATGTTGATGGCGGTGGTTGTGGCCGTGGTGGTGACAACGATGACGGCAATACAGATATGATTTTTGGAATTGGGGTTCAGATCCGCTTTCATGATTATTTGATAGGATGATGATGACGATGCTGACGATGACGATAATATAATGGACATAATATTTCATACTCTCCGTCATTACAATGAAACATTATAGATACATGGCATTTAATATTTGATGGGCTACCGTTGTGGGCATGGAGACAGCGTGTTGCAGGATCTGGCATCGTGCATGACCACAGGGATGCCACTAAAAGCTATTATCTGTGGACCCAGCATCAGGCCTCATACTACACATAGTTCATTTCCTGGTTGACCAATTTCTAGAAGTGACGTCAGCTTCAGTTCATGATTGATTGACTAAAAGTGTGTCTGGGTCCCATTGGCAAACAAGCCGAGTTCAAGTCCCGCGGGTGCATCGGTCATCAAAAACAAGGAACGTGTTTACATTGGCATGTGCGGGAAATGAGTAGACCAATTCCACCTCAACTATTTTAACAAAATAAGTATTGATGAGACTGGAAACCACCATCAAAATGTTGCTTGTTTTATAATTGTCAAAATCATGTGTGTCCTGTGCAGTGTAGCGCTTGTCCTAAACGGTCATAAACGAAGAAAGGCATTTATTGCAATCTAGGGTCCATCTTTGAGATCCGGGGAGTATGCGAGCGTGAGGGTACTGGGTAATGTGCATGCGCACGTACTGTTCTAATCGATAAACTACTATGCGGCAAAATCATATAGATATATAGTACACCTGTGGCATTCAATTCTAATTGAATGCAGCAGGCTGCTCAGTTTAAGAGCATCGTATATTCGGATGCCATTATGTGGTTTTGTCATATCCTTGCCAACGTGACTCTCTGACCCTGATAATGGGGACATTTCAATAACATTTCGCAGGTTCAAACAGAGTGCCGCTCAGCTTTATTATATACAAATCAATTATTGAAAATAGGCGTAGGTTTATCGACAATCATAAAAAAAAGTATTATGATCAGTGTTCATAGTCATTAGCATAAGCTGGCATTTGTCATTGCAGGATGTATAGCGACGTGACGAAACATGATACAAACGTTGATAGATAGGCAGTATTAATCGATAAAGTGATAATGCCACGTTCTAATGCATGTACAACGCATCCAGGGACGCCATCCATTCAATTTACTCGGACATATATTGTGCATTCTGTGTCCAATGGATGCACTTACGGTTGGGGTTTCGCACGTCGTATGAAGAGGCTTGGCGTCATCGCATTAGCATTTCTGTCAGAGAAATTAGAAAATCCGATGTTTATCGAACGTAATTCTTAATTCATAGGATTCATATGTCAGATTACGTGAGAGGGTTTTGTACAGTAGTTGACGGCGGGTCTGTATATCGTTGGAGAAGAGACCGCAGCAATGTAAGATGACAAGAGCGGCAGGATGATAAGACTATTGTATTATGTTTTGTTGTTTATTTAA
The DNA here is from genome assembly GCA_032361225.1 of Lepetodrilus schrolli. Lineage (NCBI taxonomy): Eukaryota > Metazoa > Mollusca > Gastropoda > Lepetellida > Lepetodrilidae > Lepetodrilus > Lepetodrilus schrolli. The sequence goes on along the minus strand of JAUTBT010040523.1, from coordinate 9,411 downwards.
TTTGGGTTTAGAGCCGCTTTCAAGATTGTTTCCCTTATCTGACGGCTTGTCAGTTTAGGGCAGGAGGAAACCCGCAACATCCGTAGCGCTGAATGTTGCAGTAAACCTGCGAGCACCGGCTGGTACTGTATTGTGTAGCCTAAATGTACAGCTGTACATTTGTATATACACTGGATCGCAAACTTCCTCCATGTTAAAATGGCCTAGTTTCAATTACGGAGAAGATAGCTTTATATCAATGGAAGGATTCCGGAAATAAAAATCATTATCAATCCCTAAGATAACGCTCTGAGACGTGACAAGGCAGACGTGATGGCTGCGAACAAATGTGAATCGACATATTTCTCTAGTAGCCTATTTGTCAGCAATCAAAACCGCTAATTTCTGCAGAATACTGCGCAGCATGTATGAGAATCCAGTCCGACTTCAACGATTATCCTCACTTAACGGAAGCCTCTTATAATTATGCAGGCAGCACAGATTAAAGCTAACGATTATTTACGAACGTGACATTTGATGATCGGAACGAGCAACAACAATTAATTATTTCACAACACGCAACGGAAATCATGTGCTATTACAGAATGTATGTAAACATCGTCTGATTATGCTCTTTAAACATAACCAAATGTGCATGTTTGGGCTAGAAATGGCTAAACGTCATCTCCGTATTGGATATTTAACGTAAGCGTTGATGGTCGCTGGTTGACCTTGCCCCAACACATACACAGAGAGGCCATCTGGCGAGATATCGCCCCTGGTATAATATTTACTGAGACCATCTCAAACGTTGCAGCATGAGCCGATCAATACGCTCAAGATACCCTATTGGGAGCGAACCAAGACTAAACAACAAATGTGATTCCAGTGGCATGTACGGAGGTGCTCGTCTGTACACATGGTGGACATAGTCAGGAAGAATCATAGCAGCGAGATTCCCTCCCATTTCACCACCGAAATATTGTTAATGGTCACTATTTGATTTTAACATATTTTATTGACACAAATTCAACAGGATCAGACAAAAGCGATTCACTATAGACCAGCGTGTAAGAGGTGTCGTCTAGCCAAATTAACCCCAAATTGGACGAAACCTAGAAAACATTTGTATAGGTTTCATTGTATCAGGAGAAGCAATATCATGCAATTATGTGCAAAATGAATGGCTTTGGGTTGACAACGTTATTTTCATATAACTGTTTTCCCTAAACGGATTTTTGCGGAATTTGGATATTAAATAGAGGACACAATTCTGCTTCTGATACCAAGAAACCATAACATTTATAAGATATTCTGACTAGAGTAGTGTCTAAACTTGTTTTCGAGTGCAACACTGGACGGTTTTATATGAAGTCTCAGGTAGATTTTGATGAAAAGCTGCATAATTAATGGTAAATGTTTTCAATGTGAAATACCATATAGTATTAAGCATAGCCAATACACAAACCACCAAGCATACTTCTACTGAACCTAAATGTACATCGATTCATAGGCAGCCCTAGTGTAATTTGTTACTCCAATATGTTTCCTACGTAAAACCCGCACTTCTGACCGAGTGTTGTCTTATTACATTTGTAATAGGGTAATCTGCTTATAGCTTTGTGAAGAATGCAATAATTGTAAAAGTATGGTGGGGTTTTTCCAGGAACAAACTTCAGCTGAAATTGAAATGTTAAATGTAATTTTTTTTTAAATCGTGATTATTCAGATATGTGAGAATGTAATATGACAGCCACTTCTAACTGTGATAATTATTAACACTCGAGAAATAATGACTTGGAAACTGAAAGAAATAGTTTGCGTTATAGCATTAGGCTCATGCGTTATGTCTGATGCCAAAGTGAATCAAAGTAAACGGACAATGCACAGTACTACGGATGATGATCATCATTTTGTTGTTTTACGTCGCAAGTACTACGAACATTATATATATATTTGTTGAGATTCTTATAAATAACAATCTAAAATGTGATTATTTATTTTTTCCTAATTAATTACACATACCCTCTGACATTAATTGGTGAGCTTCATTCTGACACATCAGTTTTATTCGTGAATTCCCTCCCCAATGTCCCATAATCCATTGTGTTTACAATAAAATGGCGGTCCACGGGAAAGAAAATGGGATCCGTCTATATCCAGAACAAAGAACTGTTGTTATCTATCCATATTTAGAACAAAGCACTGTTGTCTACAGGATCACATTATTAATAATATATGGTAGATTTCTTTTTCATATTAGTCCTTGTAGTATTATCGTCGCATGTTGGTGAAATATTCCCGCAGCGACGTAAAACATTAAACCAATCAACCTGTAGTCACATGTACTAATTTCATATAAAATGTAGAAAAATATAAAAGAAATATATGCAACTAATATAATAATTGGTACATATAATGCGCTAAATCCATCCTAAGATGATATTGCCACTTTGATGTGCGATTTAATGTTCCTAGGCCGACAGCCAAGCACATGTCCAGATCCTCAAAGCGTAAAACAGATGCCGTCAGGACAGCCTAACCTCCGCATGACATCTGTGTACCAAACTAAAACCGCGAGACAGTCTTAGACAAACCGGAAATAGCATTCTATACGGGAGCGGTCAGCTAAGAGAAGCGCGCCGCTGGCAACCGGAAATTACGCTAAAATAGTATCTGGAGGAGCTGTGGTGTGACTGGTGTCACAATGGAAGACTTGACTACTTCCGGTCTTAGGAGGGTTCTGACTTCTACTGACTGGCTGTTGCTCCATGAACTTCACGATATATGCACCATCAATGGGCGACATCCGTAACTTGATCATTTACACCACCGTCTGGAATCTGGACCTCTTGGTGAAGGTATCTCACATGTAGGCCTAACATATTTTGCTGGGAAAATAAAGTACTAGTATATCTGCGTCATATTTTACTCAAACGTATACGTATATCCTTTAGATAATACAAACTAAGTCTATCTAGTTTTAGAAATATCAGAAGAGAAAGGTATTCCATGTTAGGAACTATTGTAGTTGTCCCAACAGGACTGGAAATATAGCTGAAACATTTCGCAGACAAATGCTATTTTTTAATGAATAATTTTATTATTAGTTACAGTGGTTATTAAATAGCCTTGTATGATAGACATGATGTTAAGACACTTTCTTCAGATTGATCTGTTGTAGGTCGTGGACGAGAGAACATAGCAATATTTCGTCTCCGTTGTAGCGTTTCTTCTAACTAACCAACTCAATCACTTCGTCACGCATCATCCGTCTATGTCCGTTCTAAATGTTCTCCCTAGTGGTGTATGTCCTTAGGTTAATATCATATTTCTAGAAACGGATCACGGTACAGAATATGTTCCACATTGATGAATTGGAATCGCGACGACACTGGGAGAAATACGATGACCTCCGAGATGTTGTGGATTAATTCTTGGACCTGTGAAGGCTGGGTATAAGAAGGATGGCAAGGAGATGTATGTCCTCGAAATGAATTTATGACAAGTTTGTTTGGGGAATTCAGCGTGTCAGATAGTTCGAGATTCCTCTAGCCTTCCCTGCTGACCATAAGAAACTTTTTTATCGGTATGGTCAGAGGGGAAGGCTAGAGAGCAACCACTATCGTAAACTGGTATTTTCCCAGTACCCTGCTGGGTGCGGACGAAAAAAAGACCCATAACATCAAAACGCGCTTGTAATCGCCTCGCTTACCATATAGTAATGTTTTCCTAAATGAATTATTAGTTAAAAAAGACGCATCATGCTAATAGATCCACGTATCCAACCATGTAATCGATTCGAGAATGTCTTAATGCTATGGGTCTTTTTTCGTCCACATCCAGCAGGGTACGGAGTAGTTCGTCTAGATAACCTTCGTGTTGGCCCCTTTCACTATCGGACATTCGATTCTGACATACCCGATACCGACGGGTACGGCCAGTAGTCTTCAGTATCGAATGTCTGATAGTAAACGAGGCCAATACGACGTTGAGTTAGTTGAACGAGGTACGGTGAAAATACCATTTTTCAATAGTGGTTGCTCTCTAGCCTTCCCCTCTGACCATACCCATACCCAAAACCTTCTTATATGATCAGCAGGGAAGGCTAGAGGAATATCGAGCTACGTGTCAGAATGTTACTTTACTAGTTACACATACGCATCACTTACTAGCGAGATCCGAGACTAACATCACAAGACACAGACTCATTGATTATAAGTGTGTCCTTAATTATGTACGCCGTATGCTTAAAGGAGCACTCTGCACGAAGGTAATTTAATAGGTCATGAAGTTGAGAGAAACCACATCTGTGTTCCATTCTGGTTCCCAAATATGTTGCTTTCCAGTTTGTGTACACTTCACATGAAGTTAAGAAGGGACACTGATTGCACGCTCATCCATTGACCGGGGTAATAATGTATCCCTTAGGACATGCTTTTGGAGGTTGATCTAATGCAGTATTAATATCCATAATTATTATTACCTATCGCGAAAACAAACCCCATTGTTACAACTTTGTCAACATGTCAGACGTGAATCTAAAGGATAACGTAGATCTAGGACGTCCCTAGTAATTCTGCCACGTACGTGGGCTCCGTATATTATTCATACCTCAATAGGCCGAGAGCTGAGTAGACCTACCATGGTCAAATTATACAAATAATAATTCTATTCGAATTGTAGTGATCCAAAACATTGTATAGACCCCAAATTAATTCCAACTTATGCATATTTTAACGTACTAACTGTGGTAGTACAACAATCCCCTTATAGAACACATTGGTGCATTTTTATACTTAAATACAGTTTTCCCTTAGTTTCCAGAGTTTTAAATTTGACATGTTATGGATTTGTTTACAAAATTCCGCATTTGTGACAAAACTAATTAAAATACAAATGAAATATTTTCTATTTCAGGTATAGCATATAGTTATGCACTATGCATACGCTCCATTTTGGTACAAATTTCATTTCTCTACCTCCAAAAACTGAGCGAGATATGGTCAATTTACTGTTTTCCCACGCCAGTCTCTATGTTGTTGCCATGGAAACGTCGCTAGTGCCGGTTTACGCATATTTTAAAGTAATATATTTGATATTACAATAATCGTCTTTGATTGTAGAACACATTGGTGTATTGTTCTACTTCAATATACCACTCCTGTGGTTTCCGCAATGTTCGAAAGTGGTTAATTATGAATATTTTCCCAAACTTTTCAATTTAATTAAAGATTAATTAATATACAAATAAATAAATATGATATCGCATATCAAATCGTAATGCACAATGCTATGGCTCCATTTCGGACCAATTTCACATTTCTATCTAAAAAAAGTGAGTGAGATATAGTCAATGAACTGTTTTACATGCTGGTCCATAATCTTTGATTGGCTCATATGGAAACAGCTCCATTCGACCACTTTCAAATGAACAGTGGACTCTGTTGAACATTTTGGTACCTATGAAAAATTGTCCTGGGGGTGCATGGTAGGTCTACTGAGCTCCCGGGCCAGAATATCTGAACACCTGAATACAAACGTTTTACCTGCGTAATAATTGCCTTGAACTGTCGAACATTTTCAGCATTGGAAATCAAGATACGGTACTCCCAAATTTAAGAGTAGCTGTATTCTGATTGGCTGATGGGTACTGTCACTCACTGTGAGAGTGACCGCTTTCGAATAGACTCGTAAATATACTACCGTAAAAAAAATACTGGAACGCATACTGTAATACTGTTTTTATTTTCCAACAGGTAACTAAAGGGACAAATGCAATCACGTGCAAAACAGTAATGTCCATACATTTTCTCACATGTATTGTAACTTTCGTTTCACGAGTGATACATTCAGCGATAGTCATCATTGTTAATGTTATAATTGGTATAATTCAACACACGTGGTGGATTTCTACTGTGGAATAACCTTTCCGTAATAAACAGTGTTGATTTTATCAAAAGTGCTATTCGACAATTGTGACGTCGTAGGCCGACAATGACTTTAACGTCATGATTTTGACGTCATATGCGGACGAATGCTCAACATTGTCTCAACATTATATCATGACGAATTTCTGCAGTTTTCCATGTTTTATTCCAATAGAATTAATCTGTTGAATAATTAGAACAACCCACTCGATACGATCGCTGAAGCTCGGAACTTTGAACATTAATTACACTCTGAACATATTTTCCGTAATCACTCGTATCTCGTGGGTTATTCTCTAAGTAATCAATGGTAACCATGTTTCCTCTAGCAAAACAATGGTTATTCGTTGTTAATGCCAACATCCATCTATGCTTTATGTTACTATGCCAACCCATACCGAGAAATTAAGAATATTAAATAATAGATCAGCCCATTCAGATTGTGTTTTAATAACGTAGAATCGTATCCTCAACACATCTGAACCATTCTATATCATTGGCCCCAATCTAGAATACTATGATATATTGTCTGCAAACAACCATACATGTAAATCCACTAATTGGTTCTTTCCTGAAACAATATGTAGTGATACTGTCACTTTGTTTCCAGTAATTGTTGTAGATAGTTCCATGCTGTGCTCGTGTCACATAAAATATCATAGCACAGTCTTGGACATGCGCAGACGAGTTGAGAGCATTGACATAAGCCAAGAGAGTGCATCAATAGTTAACTGATGTTGACTCGATGTGGATCAAAGGCAGCCATGATAACATGTCCTTTTTCTGTAGTGTGTCTGTACTAGGCAACATGTAGTACATTTACTCATCTGACTGTCTATCTGTCTGTCTGTTAGTCTGGATGACTGTATGTTAGTCTGTCTGTCTGTTAGTCTGTCTGACTGTCTGTTTGTCTGACTGTCTGTTAGTATTCTGACCTACTGTCTAGTCTGACTCACTGTATGTATGTCTGTCTGACTCAATGTGTGCATGTTTGTTAGTCTGACTGACTGTCTGTCTGTCTGTTTGCATGTCTGACTTACCGTGTGTCTCTCTGATTGTGGTCTGTGTGTCTGTATGTCTGAATGTTTATTTGACCGTTTGTCTATCATGGGTGTCTGTCTTATTTACTTTGCGTCTGTTTGACTAAATGTGTGTCCGTATGGTTTATCTCAATGGATATTTGTTTGTTTTAATGTATATGTAATGCTTGCCTGGCATACTTTGCGTCTGAATATCTGGGAACCTGTCTGTCTGTATGTCTGTGTGGATGTCTGATTGTATGTTTGTCTGTTTGACTGTCAATGTGGAGTGGAATTTCTGATTAGCTGTCTGCCTGACTGACTGTTTGTGTGTATCTGTGTCTGCATCTGTCTGACTGTCTTGATTTCTCTCTGTTTCTCTGTCTGTTGTTCGTCTGACTGTGCATTATACTGTCTTGTGTTACTGGCTGGCAGGATGATTGTCTGCCGTTGTCGCGAAAGATTTCCGTCCAACTAGAAATTTGCCAGCCGGCGATTATATTTCTAAATAAAATCTCCCCCGGAGATGTTATTTCGAAATAAAACCACCGGCTGGCGGATTTATTTCTCGCCATATCTATTCCATTGGTGAATGAATCGAGCAATGTTTGTAAGTGTGTGCATGTATGTGTCTGAGTGTCTGTGTGGGTATGGGTGTGTTTGTGCGTCTGTGTGTATGTGTGTGTCAGTGTATGTGGGAATGTATGCGAAAACTTTGAGGGGGCGATTGTCTTTCGTGACACCAGTATGAATGTCATAACGAGTGTGTGTTTGTATGATTGTTTGCGTCGGTACATGTCTTACTGTCTGTTCCTATGTCTGTATTAATGTGCGTATTATCAGACTGAGTTCTTGATGACTATCCATTGTTGTCATACATTATCCCGAATATTGTTTAAATTAGAAATCTCTTAGTGATTGTTTGTGCGTTGGCATTAATCATTGTTTGTGCATTGGCATTAATCATACACTCACTGTTTTCTAGTTATTTTCAGAGAAAAACATGTCAATGGGAATAACTCAAATGGAAAGGAATTCATAATATAAGATGAAACTAATTACAAAACAGCGTATTTTCAGAGAAAAACATGATTATGGGAATAACACATATGGAAAGGAATTCATAATATACGACGAAACTAATTACGAAACAGCGTAGCCTAGCAACAAACACATCTACTGCTTTAGACTCACAGCGTCACGAAATCTCAGATAGCATGATATTCTACGTTAGACATCTATATGAATGCTTCTTCAAATATACTCAAAAAATTCATGTTAGTGCCAGTAACCTGTTTGGACATATAAATTGAGCTGTATATTAGTTTAACAACATATCTATAGGCTCCATGTACACGTCAAGAACTTGCAGAAGTATTAGTCTGTGGAATGGCACCAGTAGTATTAATATTAGTACTATTGTTATTTGTTTATTTTGTACGTGTGTATTTTTGTTTATATTTGTATTATTATTATCATTATTGTTTATTGTTATTATTATTATTATGTTAATATCATTATAACTTTTAAACTCGTAGTCAATACCACTGGCTATTGTCCGGCTACTCCCGTCTCCTCATTCAACATTAATATTCGACCTACACAATCATTCGCACCATTGCATAGAATGAATAACTTCCTGTGCGCATGCGTAATCGTTAATCTAATATCAACACTAAAAAATATGTCAATGGAAATTAATTCCCATAATGGAAAGGTTAAGTATGTGCCATGTGCGAGATTGGCAACTGGATATAAAACATTTTTCAGTGGAATTTAACGTTTAGTTTATTCTGCTGGAAGGAATATGTTTGTCACCGCCGAGGCGATTTACACCATTCTGTCTGCAAGCAGCGATGTCGTAACAGCAGAAGACGACTTGGTGTGAATGCTGCCTTTAGAACTTGGCGAAGAAAGCTAAAGGCCACAAAGGACAAGACGTGCTGTCATTAGGAGATAGCAAGATGTTTGTAAACTGCCAGAGAAGTGGCAATTTACGACATACGCGTCTGTTTCAAGTGTTCGACTGAGATCCAATACCGTAAAGCAGCTACAGTGACGTGACATTTAGGAACTATTGATATTCACGCTGGCAATATTCTAAGACTGATCTGAAGGAAACTTTGTTAAACATGTTCTGTTTTATATGCTAAACACAATACATGTTCTGTTTTATATGTTAAAACACAATACATGGTATATAACAACGTACTTATCTTTATTTACATATGTATATCTTCCAACGTGACTAAGTGCACTTTATTATCTTTTCGTAGTCGTATTCTATCATAATCATGATTCTCATGAAGTTCAGCACGTCCTGTAAACCATACAGCACTGTACAAATATCACGTGGCGTATTTTACAATTTATATTTGTTATTGTTTATTTGGCAATTTACTTTATTCAAATCAGCAGATGACTTCTTACAAGATAGAGAAATAATCTTTAAGCGGCTATCACGTGACTATTGTTATTAATTC
>JAUTBT010040512.1:0-17288 GCA_032361225.1 Lepetodrilus schrolli | reverse complement strand
TACATTACGTGGGACATGTTTACCATACTATTACTAATATTAGTACACTATGTAGGACATGTTTACCTTACTATTACAAATATTAGTACATTATGTAGGACATGCTTACCTTACTATTACTAATATTAGTACATCACGTAGGACATGTTTACCTTACTATTACTAATATTAGTACACTATGTAGGACATGTTTACCTTATTATTACTACATTACATAGGACATGTTTACCTTATTATTATGATATTAGTACATTACGTGGGAGAAGCTGACCTTATTAGCAAAGATGGAGGCCATCTTCCACTTCTGAATATTGTTGAGTTCCAGTTGAGACATCCTTGCAGTCTCCCTCATTTCTGAGATATACTCCTGTCTGCAGACAGACAATACAGGTATTTAAACATCAATCCCATGGACTGTAGCCATATAATAAAGATATTTAAACATCATATCTATATGGACTGTAGATAGATAATACAGATATTTAAACATCATACCCATGGACTGCAGACAGATATTACAGATATTTAAACATCATACCCATGGACTGCAGACATATAATACAGATATTTAAACATCATACCCATGGACTGCAGACAAATAATACAGATATTTAAACATCATACCCATGGACTGCAGACAGATTATACAGATATTTAAACATCATACCCATGGACTGCAGACAGTTCCTCTTCTGTTGCTAACCGTGACTGTAAACAAAACATGATTGAGTCAGTGAGTGAGTGAGTGAGTGAGTGAGTGAGTGAGTGAGTGAGTGAGTGATTGATTATGGAGATTAAAGTCGCTGCAGGAATCTTTCACACAATTGTGACGATTAAACATTAAACTATTTTACTATATGTATTTTTAAAATGAAGCATAAAAAACATGCACAAAATGTAGTCATTGATCCGTGATATGTCCTCACCTGAACTTGCAGACATCACTAGTACAGATTATACATTACGTGTAAGTTATTGATCCTTGAGATGTCCTCACCTGAACTTGCAGACATCGCTTGTACAGATTATACACTACGTGTAAGTTATTGATCCGTGATTTGTCCTCACCTGAACTTGCAGACATCGCTTGTACAGATTATACACTACGTGTAAGTTATTGATCCGTGATATGTCCTCACCTGAACTTGCAGACAACGCTTGTACAAACCACATTCCACGTGAAAGTTATAAATCTGTGATATGCGGTCTGGACGTTCTGGGTGGCCGCTGAAACAGAGCATTAACCCTTTCATGCTCTTTGAAAATGGCAACCATGATACAAACATTTACAAATAATTTCAAAACGAAATTATTATTATAAATGTTTTAAAATATTTTGTATTGTAATCAGTGATGTACTTAAGAAACACACAATACATAAATATTCTTACTTGAATATATAAATATTCTTACTTGAATAAATAAATATTTTTATTTGAATACATAATTATTCTTACTTGAAGACCATATTTTTATGTGCTCTCATATCAGCGTCAAAGACAATGCACGTTCTGGAAAGTAATATGTGTGCAAGTAATTAACCAGTGGGAACAGATACAATCACTGGCATGGTACAATCACTGGCTAATTCATACAATCACTGACATATATTACAATCATTGGCCTTTGATACAATCATTGGCTTATGATACAATCACTGGCTAATGATACAATCACTGGCTAATGATACAATCACTAACTTATATTACAATCATTGGCCTTTGATACAATCCATGGCTTACAATTACTGGCTTATGATACAATTGGATTATGCTACAATCACTGGCTCATGATACAATCACTGGTTTATGATACAATCACTGGTTTATGTTACAATCACTGGTTTATGTTACAATAACTGGCTACAATCACTGGCTTATGTTATAATAACTGGCTAATACAATCACAGGCTTGTCACAATCAATGGCTTATGGTACCATCACTGGCTTATGGTACCATCACTGGCTTATGCTACAATCACTGGCTCATGATGAAATCACTTGCTACAATGACTGGTTGATGATACAATCACTGGCTTATGTTACAATCACTGGTTTGTTACAATCACTGGCTACAATCACTGACTTATGATACCATCACTGACTTATGATACAACCACTGGCTAATGATACAATCACTGAATTATGATACAATCAATGGCTTATGATACAATAACTTGCTTATGATACAACCAATGGCTTATGTTAAAAGCAATGGCTTATGATACCATCACTAACTTATGATACACCCACATGCTTACAATATAATGAATGGCTTATGATACAACCACTGGCTTATGCAACAATCACTGGCTAATGGTACACAACCATTGGCCAACAGTAACATTAAAATCATTGACCAACAGTAATGTACACATAGTAAAGACATATACAGTTAAATAGGAATATGAAACATGATAAAGAGGTATGCAAAATCAATTCAAATGAGTAACACATAATAAATGTATGCATAATTTCTGTGGCATACAGGCTGAAAGTTCCTATACACCTTAGCTTGTAACAACCCTTATATCTTACAAATCCCACTGGTAACCATGGTAACTAATACTCCACCTGTTTGGAGCGGAAGTAAGTGATGTTGTCAGGATGAGGTCAGAGATCTGCCGGTCCAGCGATGCTGTGTTATCTGCATCTGAAGAAGCCATCCTAGCATTGGACGCATGTAATATAACAGTACACTGTATTCCACTCATATAATAGTACACTGTATCCCACTCATATAATGGTACACTGTATCCCACTCATATAATGGTACACTGTATCCCACTTATATAACAGTTCAATGTATCCCACTCATATAACAATACAATTTATCCCACTCATATAACAGTACACTGTATCCCACTCAAATAATAGTACACTGTATCCCACCCATATAACAGTATACTGTATCCCACTCATATAATAGTACACTGTATTCCACTCATATAATAGTACACTGTATCCCAGTAATATAATAGTACACTGTATCCCACTCATATAATCATGAAATGTATGCACTGCTTTAGATTACAGATATTATAATCTAATGTGAATACAGAGATGGTACACATACATATTACTAAATAGTAGATGCCATTAACAAATTCAGTACAATCTATTAACAGATTAACAGACTCATTACAAGCCATTAACAAATTCAGTACAATATATTAACAGATTAACAGACTCAGTATGAGCCATTAACAAATTCAGTACAATCTATTAACAGATTAACAGACTCAGTATAAGCCATTAACAAATTCAGTACAATCTATTAACAGATTAACAGACTCTGTACAAGCCATTAACAAATTCAGTACAATCTATTAACAGATTAACAGACTCAGTATAATAGTACCTAAATCAGGACAAGCATCCTCATTGTCATATCTGGCAGGTTTTGTTTCCTTCGTGACAAACCGTACCCCTGACCTGAAACATCCACAAACTTCATCACTCAGTATATCTGAAAATCTGACATTTACTATGTCTGACAATACCACATTTACTATGTCTGAGAATATCATATTTACCATGACCAACATTTCACATTTACAAATATAACAATCTGGCATTCTTATCGGTCACTGACTGAAAATTTGGCATTTACTATTTCTGACAACCAGTGTCAGTGAGGTTCAAGTTGTACAATTACTAATCCATCTGCTACTATACTCTATCCTTGTGCAAACTGTGAAGCTTCCTTTACCCATGTTAGCAGGTGGGCTATAAGTCTTACATTACCGTATGTATCTAGAAGACCTCTGACAGCACTCGACTAGTTACAATCTAAATCCACCGATACAAACACCCCATAGTCAATAGTTAATAGTTAATAGTTAATAAGAATATGAAGTTCAACTTACTTTGGGGGTAACTGATTTACTTGTAGGAAGGGACATAACTCTTCCTCTCCCAGGCGTTCTTGGTAACGGAAACAATTCCAGAAGGGTGTCAATACCTTGATGACGTTCAGAATGCTCTCTATAACACTGAAACATAATCACACAAATACTGCTGTGTCAGAAACAGAGATGCATCCACAGTGTTGTACTACCACTAAAAGCTGGTCTCTGATGACAGCTCATGATGTCACACATACAGCTCTTGATGTCACATATACAGCTCTTGATGTCACACATACATTACCCTGGCCAGGGTTGGACTTACTACTACTAGTGTTAAACAGACACAGAATTATTAATGAATGTTTAGTAATGGACATGAAACTGTTGACCTACAAACTTAATTTGAACTCACCTGTCAGATGGCTCTCCCATTGGTGGAAGAAGAGGGCAAGGGTCACCCAGGAGCGACCTCAAAGTCAGAGCACAACCCTCTGCTAGGGACTTTATACAGTAGCCACCCTGAAAACATGGAACCAGCATGTCAGAGGTCGTCCTAACACAGTAGCTACACTGAAAACATGGAGCCAGTGAAGACACGACCATGACACAATGGTAGCTTTCCTCTAGCATGACCATGACACAATGGTAACTTACTTCTAGCACGACCATGACACAATGGTAACTTACCTCTAGCACGACCATGACACAATGGTAACTTACCTCTAGCATGACCATGACACAATGGTAACTAACCTCTAGCATGACCATGACACAATGGTAACTTACCTCTAGCACGACCATGACACGACCTTGACACAGGGAGCCCAGCATGTGTGTAAAATGAGCGTATGCTGCAGGTGTGACATTCATCTCTCCCTGTAACAACATCAGTTCACGTTAACCATGTCCACAATGAAAACCTCATGGAAATGATTTCAATGGTATTTTTCTTGCTCCAAAGCATGGGTAAACCACTGACTGTGAGTTAAATGATATATTTACTATTAATATTACCTTAATGTCCCCCACTGTTGCATCGAGGCCACAGGACACCAGCAGTAACTGAGGCTGATACTACACATGAAGGACATGGAAGATAAAATAGGATAAAATGAAGATAAAATAGGATAAAGTGAAGATTAAAGTGCCCCATACCTCTGGACATCCCAGCAATGCATCATAGCCGCTTGAAACTAGAACTAACTGTGGTCGAAACTGAAAGTAGTCCATGCAAGCTGAGAAAGACATTGTAGAAATACAGGAGTTCTACTGTCTACTGTCTACTGTCTACTGTCACATGTATTTAAGTTATCACAGTAGCTTTGTAATTGTAGAACAACATTCATAAAGAATTTCATCTGACATTATACTAGGTATCTGTAAATACGTGAAGCTTGCTCTGAGTGTGTGTATTAATACCTGGTATGCTACTGGCATCAGGACCTGCTGCATAATGGCCATATAGTCACTGTCAGTCATCCCAATCTGAAAGAGAAAGTTCACACACATGGCTGTTTTCTGGTGATTTTACATAATGGCCATATACACTGTCATTCATCCCAGTCTGAAAGAGAAATTTCATACACATGGCTGTTTTCTGGTGATTTTACATGATGGCTTAGTAATTGCTAGACCATGTGTGTATAATAGGAGGAAAGCCTGCAACTATTACAATGTGACAGTGGAATGAAGGAGCAATGGTTGACTCAGTGAATATTCCACCCCTCCTAGCGAATACAAGAAGACAACTAAAGCAAGAAGCAATCTGACTTAATGGCATCTATATAGGAGAACATTATTTCTCCTTATTTTCTATTTCTATGAGATACTTACGATAAAACACACTCGAATAGTCCCGCAATTCCCCCAGATATAGCCATCTATTCAAACTTACGTTTTCCTGCCTTGTATGGGAAACACAAAATTATGGTGCAATTCGAGTGTTTTAGAAGTAAGTATCGAAATAGAAATTTATTATGCAAAACTGTCCTGCTCGAGTTCACACCACACTGCCACTGAAGAGGAAGCTGCTTCTGCTGTGAAAGTTGGTATGATTCATATGAGACTTTGCAAATTAACATTCCAGTCATGAAAACTCTCAGTATTCTATAATGGAATCACCCTATTTCTAGTACAATTATATTCCAAAGAAACGAGAGACGTATAGGCATATGAACACTTGTATATTTGGCGGCCACTTTGGAGTTTTAGAAGGGGAGGTCACCAAGGCTGGGCACCATCACTGATTGTTAATTACATCATTACCATACGTTTGTAAATTGTGCTTTAATCAATAGTTTTATCATTTTTATATGACTAGTATATTCGGAGGCCATCTGGATTTTGAGAAAGGTAGGTCACCAAGGCAGGGCTCCATCACTAAATATGTTTATATTCATTATTCCCAGACAGTTTGCAAAGTAAAATACTATATTCCATCTTCCCATGATTTATTGTATACGACTACTGTATTTGTATATTTGGTGGCCATCTTGGATTTTGAGAAAGGTAGGTCACCAAGGCAGGGCTCCATCACTAATTATGTTTATATTCATTATTCCCAGACAGTTTGCAAATTTTCATGTTTTATTCCATCGCGTGATGATATTTTTATATCATTATTTGTATGTTCGGCGGCCATATTTGATTTTGAGAAAAGTAGGTCACCAAGGCAAAGTGTGCAAAATTTCATGCTTTAATCCAGCGTGTCACGATTTTTCACCTAAGCGACCTGACTACTTATGAAGGTTTCGTGATCTCGGGGCCTGATTACCTTTGATCAAAAGTATGTTGATGCTAGGCCTACTTAGTACTATTTAAATTACATCTGTGGCAATAAATAGGATATTACACGATGTTCTATTTAATATCAACTTTATGTCCCTCGTGAAATAATGTTATTTGCACTCGCTGATGCTCGTGCATAAAATCATTACATTCGGAACATAAAGTTGATATTAAATAGAACATCGTGTAATATCCTCTATGTAGACCACGCATACATTTAATTTACATACACATTATGAACGCAATGGTAGTAATTTTTTTTTGTTAAAAGAAGAAAAAACGCCGGACTGCATCGGCACAAAATTGCCATTTTTGTGCCAGGAAATTTAATTATTATAGGGAAATAATTAAGTTTCAGGATGCATGCCCCCAGATCATTAGGTAATTAGGTGATAAGATTGTCACTTTGTTTTTGTCTGCATCGTATGTTTAATTAATTCTTTTGTTTCTTTCTTTCAGGAAGGTTTACAGAGACTAAGCAAAGAAGATTTGAAAAGACTAAGAGGCAGCAGGCTATCAATGAAAAGGAAAATTCTAATCAGGAAACGAACGCCGGTTTCATTAATCGGAATGGCAGCGCAGACTCTGGAGAGGCTGACGAGGCACACTACCTGCAACTTCCGGTCATTCTACACACTCGTTTATCCGGACTCACTGGGAAATCACCAGCTGGATTTCACGGCAACCCCTACCTGCAGAAACTACACGGCCGTCTCCAACGTTCCCAGCACGACTAGAACTACGACAACGAGGGTCCCCGATGTTGCTGCTTCTAGTACAGCTACTGAAGCTGCTGTGACAACTACCACGGAACATGGTTCTGACATCAATACAAAGTGCACAGAACGTCACGAATGTGAGCTTCATTATAAATTTTAATTCATGCAACTGATAACAAATGGAACTCTTCCTGTACTATAATGTCTGTCAATCTTCCGTAAAAGAAATTTGCCAATGTAAAAAATGTGAAACAAATTTGTTAAATTGTGTATATACTCTGGGTCACGAGGCCAGTAATTCTGAAGTAAATCTTGTCGTCTTCATTATAAGACAGTTAATTTATTTAAATTTTATTTATGTATTTTTCTTATTTCATTAAAACAAAACAAAAATCTAACATTGTGTAAGTGAAACCATTGAGTAAAACTAACCAGCTGTGAAGTTCAAATTGCAAGCAAACAACGACGACGACGACAACAACAGTAACAACAACACCAACAAAAATAACACATAATCAACCATTTTAAATCATTGTCTAACCGTAGGCTTTTGGAAATACGTGTATAAATAATGGATACTCTGACAGAAAATTACGGATACGAATCGGGTAAATACCTATTATTAATTTCAGGGGAAGCGAAGGGATATATTCAGGAAGAAAACATCATATACAAGCTATTCTGGAATAAAACAACATGGACTGCTGCCAGAAATAATTGCAGAATAGATGGAGGGAGATTGCTTGTTCTCAGCGACATCAACAAATTCCACAACATAGGCAAGACATCACTCTTAGGTAATCAAATTGGTCATTATATCGGTGAGGTTGACAGTTCAGCATGATCGGGAGCGGCTAGTGGATAGATGGGACGTTGGGTTTCAGCTTAGCCGAGAAAACACGGAACGTATCCAGGATTAATATACACCCTTAAAGGCATGCATACAATCACGGTTTGTTGACATATAGACAATCTCCACCGAATGTCTTTTGATGTTATCCTACCGTTGATAAAAGTAAGCAAAATCTTAGGCTTTACCGAGGATGTTGGTTACAGTTGTCATCGAGTAGGATAACACTGATATAGAAAGACACGAGGTGGAGATTCTATTTACCACCCAATATCATTCTTAGTCATTAGTCAAAGCGTCACTAAATGAAAACGAAACGAGGCAAATTCGATTCATGTCCCCTTATTGCATTGATATAACAAGAAAAAACGGATTACGACCATATTCAGGTTTTTACCGGAAGCTTATACTTGCGATTAAAGCAAAGTTCTATATCGGGGTTGAAGTGGAATTGTGTCTACCATACAGCGAGGGAAAAAGGTTTTGGAAGTAGAAACCTCGAGAGCATATTCATAACATCATCGCTGAAATTTGTGGAATCATTTTTCATTACTATTATCTGTAAGTTCCCGAAATATGAATATTTCAGTGTACTTAATAAAAAAAATTACATACAGGTTTAATTAAGAATTACTTTTACACTTACTGGTAATCTATTTTACACTTACGGGCAAGAATGCCATTTACACTTACGGGTAATCGTTTTACATTTACGGGTAAGCAACTTTATACACTAATGGGTTATTTTATTACACTTACGGGTAGTTTTACTCTTACGGATGATTTTACACGTACGGGTTGTACAACTCACATAGAATTAACCCATGTACGCTAACACGGCTAAGGATAAATCATGAATGTTTTAGCACTCATCAATGGGAATCATTATTTTGAAATGCTTCGTTGTGTATTTCCACATTAATTGTCCTATTTGTTGATTAACGTGACAACTATTGCAGTTTGTTTTGATGTAAATGTGCATACACTCGTGGAGGCACTACTATTTACTTACACTCGTGGAGGCACTACTATTTACTGTGTTATTTTCAAACACACACACACGCACGCACACACACACACACACACACACACACACACACACATATATATATATATATATATATATTATATATATTATTATTATTAGATAGGCGAGCCCTGCCTATGTGTTTGAAAATAACACGACGAGTTATCACGTTAATCAACAATTAGGACAAGTAATATGGATATATACAACGAAGCATTTCCATTTCCAATTCAAAATAATCATTCCGCTTGTTCAGTGCAAAAGCATTCACGATTGATCGTTGGCCCTGTTAGCACAGTCGGAAGCGTACATAGATTCTATGCGAGTGATTCCGTGGTCGTGCGTTCGAGTCACACGCAACTGCAGGGCAAATATATTTACAAAATAATTTCAGTGAAAGTAGTCCCAAATTGTTCCACTGTTACTGGGCTTTATATGTGAAAACATGTTAAATGATTGTGGGTTAGCTCATGTTTTTCATAATCCCCAAATGTATACTAAGCATTGGATACCTTCACAAGTCGAAATAATCCTAAAAGATCATCAGTTCCTACAAAATTGGATCCAACCGATTAAATGTAGTTCAAAGGGCTGCATTATCAACATTATAAACTAAAACTTGAATTTGAAAAATATTTATTATTCCTAAATCTATTTCGGTTCTGATATTAAAATTCAGAACATGTAATAATCATCTTCCTGTTGAGGTTTTCCGTTGAAGTAGTATACCTAGACAGAACATGCCCTGATTCAACGAAAAATGTAACAACTGCGAAACATGTAACAAAACAAATGTAACAATAACACATTTTGTTTGATTACATTTTTCGCAGTTACATTTTTTCGTTGCATCATTTCCCACTTTGCAATATTCCCACTTTGCAATTCCCCCTCTGTTGCTGACGAATGTAATTACTATTCAATTCTCCTTAGTATATAAATGTTAAAATGAGAGTGTTATATACCATACATACATTTAGTAAATGGCCAAAACGGTATCGGAACTTAAAAATCTGTCTACATTCATAGCTATTATAGACTCTGCTATGAAGAATGGTTATTTTTTTCTATTATTGTACATGAATTATATATGATTCTATATCGATCACGTGGTATTTATCTGTCTGTATTATTGTATTTTCCGGTACCACCGTGTATGGTAATGTGGAAGTAAACGAACTTGCTTGCAAATCTAACGTCCTGCTGGCAAATCGCGAGCCTTGATTTTAATCATAATAAGGAACTCCCGATACATGTTTTACGTACAAAAAGTTATAATTTGAAAAGAATACAATAAACTAGTTTGCGTAATTCTGTTTGCTACAACCACTGTAAAGTATTCTGGTGGTTGTGATAGCATTTAAATACCATTATACTGTACTACATGTGCTTTCACCTTTGACACGCCCATGCATAATCTGCATGTATTCATAACTCCGAGCTGACTTATTCCATGTCTTTAAGAATCTATATATATATGTACATAGTGTAGGAGCGGATGTTAACGCAACAGTAGAAAGTTTGGACTTTTGAGCCAAGGCCTGGGTTCAAATCCCATCCTAGGGGCCCGGCATCAATGTTCGCGAAAGTTACCTTTCTGACGCGATCATGATAGGATGTGCAGTTTGTACTGTGGCAATGTAGTTACCATCCTTGGGCTTTCAGAACCAAGCGGTACTCGCAGGTTTACTGCAACATTCACAGCTACTGATGTTGCGGGTTTCATCCTACCATAAACTGACAAGCTGTGGCATTCAAAGTGAAAGAATCTTGAAAGCAGCTCTAAACCCCATTAAAAAAAATATATATAAACAATAAAATACATGTGTATATTACGATTATGTCTAATGACCCAATATATAATCTAAAAAGGAAATAATTAAATGTGAAGATAGAATATTAAATGAATACTTTCTTTCTTTCAGACAAAGTTAAGAACAGAAATTACTCCGGGAAAAGGGGGTTCATGTTTCAGTTGATAAACTATGTGAGTTTTTACATCGGAGCCAGCGATCTAGAGGAAGAAGGTCACTATAAATGGTTAGATGGAAAGGATTTCAAATCGAAAAGTTCAATGTGGGCAGAACATCAACCTGACAATTTCATCGATGAAGAAGACTGCGTGACTGTACAAGTCTCGAAAACACTTAGGATATATCATCTGAACGATGATCGTTGCTTTGTCCACTATTCGTTCATTTGCGAAATGCTGCCATGCAAAAACGGCGACTAATGTGGAAATCCGAACATATCTCCATGATATATGTTACTTGTAAACTTGCCATGAAGATATTGCCATAGTTAACCAAGCATTTCGTGCAGATAACAATAACTACACTACAAGCAGTTCTAATTATTAGAAAAATAGGAAAATTATCGGAGTTCGTAGGTTAAGTGACAATGACATTAATATAACATTATTTCGGTGATTAATTTAGGTATTCTAACCATTAGAGAGTTAAATTATTAAGATAATTACGGTACAATGTCTGTTCCACTTTGCAGTTCCTACTGCCTCGGATTACTCTGCTGTAGATGAAAATATACTCGTGGTTTGAATACAGATTTTGGAAGAAGTAATATTTTAAATGAAAGAACCGCCACACTAAGAAATAATCCGACGTGTAATTTACAGCGCCTTCCCGTGCTACACTGCGTAAATCTTAGTTAACAGTAACTCAAATTTTAGCCACTAATCATCATCGCACCCCAGGAGTACTTAATTTCGTTCATGTCTCACCTCATGTGGTACCCCTGGCACACATCTGAGTGAAAAGAATGACTCGCGCATGTATAACATGCAAATGAGCAGTGGTAGAAAGTTGGACTTCGGAGCAAAACTAAGTACAATATTTGGTGTTCGTGGAATTATATGAAAAATAATGTATATATTTTATTCGATTGCAGAACACATATGAAATCATTCGGTGTTTCAATTCGGGATAATAAAGTATCTCATTTTGGTAATTTGTCAACTTCCAGGATAATATTTCAGCATGGTACAGGATACAAATCCTAATACTAGTATATCTCTATATCGAGTTTATTTATCACTCAAATGTACATGCATGTTGTTATCTGACATTGAACGAGAATGCTTTTTGTGGTATTCAATTACACCAGTAGTGTGTATTATTTATTTCAAGTGAAATTTTGTTGTTTGTGTACTGTATTTTGGGCTATGATATTTAATAATGAATTCATAATGTACTATAAACATAGTAATAATGATTTTATTTGTCACAATATTTCCAGAGATTGAACATTATTTCATGTATAATAAACTGCAAATATATTTAATTTTAATTGGATTGTTGTTGTGCTTTGTATAATATATTTGCGTTTTGATAATTAAGAAATTATTCACAATCAATTTTATGCTAATTTTAGACCATAATTCAGATCATTTTAAAATAGTGACAACCAAAAGGCATGTTTATTGGAAAAAAAGCATCCGTGAAGTACCTATTCTATTTTATTTTTAGCTTTGATATATATTTATAATAATAATAGTGCATTTCTAATGCGCTGGACTCCATGTGGAAAAACAAATGCTCGAATCGCAGACAAAGACAGTAGGGATGTTCAAGAGGACTTGTGAAGCTGAGCGAAGTGATCCTTTTGGTGAGTAGAGCTGAAGAAGGTCACAGAGATATCCTGGAGCTGAGCCTGTGATACATTGGTACGCGAGGCAGAGGGTCTTGTAGGTCACTCTTTGCTGGATTGGCAGCCAGTGGAGATCTTTCAGCACAGGTGTTATGTGGTCGCTCCTAGGACATTGTGCTACAATCCTGGCTGCGGTGTTCTGTATTCGCTGAAGCCGGCCAATCTGAGACTTGGGGGAACCGGTCAGCACGCAGTTGCAATAGTCCAATCGCGACATCACCAGGGACAACACCAGCGTGATCGTAGCATCACGGGTCAGGTATTTGCGGATTTTCCCAATGTTCCGGATGTGGAGGAAGCAGATCTTTGAGACGTGGTCAACATGTTTGACCATCGCCAGATCGCTGTCAAGTATGACTCCGAGATTTCTGATTGAGATTGCGAGTGGAATTGATGATGTGCCATGTAAAATTGGCTAAAATGTCCAATGTTCAATATATGTATTTTGCAGGTTTTTGCTGTGTTTTCTTTTCTCTAGATATTTAGTAACAGACAAAAGTTTCTTTATTTAGTATCACATCTACGCTGAAGACAATGCCATTGACATAGCTCATATTGCACTTTCCTCAATAAAGAAAATTACTAAAGCTCGAAATAACTACTGCTATTAATGTCGAAGACATTCTCTGGTATTGACAAGATAGAAAATGAGTAGTCGCAACTGGATACATGTTGATTGATTTCTTTTATGAGTTATTCAATTTTATATTAGAAACTGGATGTATCCCAGAAAGCTGGTCCATTGGTATCATTAAGCCAATCTACAAAAAGCAGGGAAATATTAGTATTGAATTTATATGTATGAACAATAATTGTGAGAGTATAGCATTTGCGCGAAATTTGCGTCCGCGAAATATAAGTATTTTACAGTAGATAAAACTATTTCTGCTATTGTACGCAAATGACACAGTCCGGTGTATTCACGGGACGCCGTCATTTGTGATTTTAACAATTATTACTGAATCCCCAAATGCTCTGTCGAATAACGCCGACCTCCAGTTCACTCTACCTCATATTATTAACTTGATTAAAGTAATTGCTAAAACATCACCTACTTCAGCTTAGACGAGCGAACTGGGTTTTTTTTAAAATATAGAAATAGTATTGAAAGAACATATACATTTTATATTATGTAACTTAGGGATAGGTGACGATTTTCACTATTTATATTTTCACCTGTCCTATATTTTGAGTAGAACGTCAACGTTTTATTAAGAAATACTATCGTAACAATTCAAATTACTACAAACTTCAACAATTGTTTACCTCGCAGTCACTGTCTGTCAAGATTAACTTAAATAAATGTCTGTCATATATTGTATTAAAAAGAATATGTTTACGCACCTAGTATAAAATGTCCATGTGAGTGTTTACACGGAATAGAGTTTAATTGATCTGAGAACTGAGCATAACGGATTATCGGTGTGTCAGGTAAATTGTTTGAATAAGATTAACCTTCATGTAGGCGCGACAGGATTAACCTTCCATTCGCACATCTTAATTAGTCGTACACTAATCTTCACATATCTTCATTTGTAATGCAATTGATCACGTTAATTGTTCCAAATGTCACTGGCTAGTAAATCTAGTAAATGGGCAAAAACATTAAACTGTCTAGATCTTCTTTCAGTTAAAAAGGTAAACTATCTGGATAATTCATAAGTAGTATTGATCCTGATATTAAGATTGGTTAAATTGGTCCATTAATGTATTATATTACAGGCTGTATTACAAAATAGTGCATTTGTCTCAACTCACACTTGAAAGGTAATCTTGTACAGCAGAAGTCAGGCAGTCAACAATGTGAACAGGTTACAAATACAGTTTTATTAGTCTGTTTGTATGTTTTTGCCATATTAGGATGTTTCCCCGACTTTCTGGACATTTTCGCCAATCTCTTGGTACGGTATATTATAGAGAATCTCGCCCAAGTGTCTTGGAATATTAAATATATCAACACGAGTCGTGAAAGTTATTAAATCCGAGGCTTTGCATGAAATTTTTACTTACCAGATGCATAATCGATCTCTTTATTCAAATGCATGCATTTCATGAAAATAAACCATTATATTAATCAATCAAACAATCAAACAACATATTGGACATTTTAGCCAATTTTGGACATTTTGGCACTTGGACGGTTTAGCCATAACCCCCTACAAACAACCCAAGATAACCACTCCAGGCCTTGAGATTACGAAACATTTTTGAGTACACACTCGTGCTCAACTCAAGGTTTTATTCACAAATCCTGATATCAAATTTGAGCTTGAGCATTAAATCGTACTCAAAACGTATCGTAATTTCGGGGATAGGCCTGCTGTTCAGGAGTTTCATTTTGGTAGTTTGGGCTTCAAACAAATGTTTATGTGATTTTCTGCAATAACAAAAGGACAATTTAGGCCATGAATTACATCTAAACTACAGTATGACTTTTGTGAAATGCAGGACTGGTTCTGAGATTATGAACTTTTTTAGTACAATTTCATGCTCAAGCTCAAATTTAATATTAGGGATTTGTGAACAAAACTTTGAGTTGAGCATGAAATTGCACTCAAGAAATTTTCATAATCTTGCGGCCTGGACATTGCAGGGGTGATACATTGTGAGTTATCTCCCCTTTACCTCTCTCCTTCCTGTGCAGTTGTTCCTCTTTTTCAGTCTCTGCCTTAATAATGGTGACTCCGGACTCATTGTGTCTCATCTCAGACTGCATCACATCCATGTGAGACTGCATCTCCTGGACATACACAGAACATGTTTCCAGTCAGATTATGGACAACAGGCCTAGAAATTATAAAACTGTTTTGAGTACGATTTCATGCTCAACTCGTTTTGTTCACAAATCCCCATATAAAATTTGAGCGTGAGCATGAAATTGTACTCAAAAGGTTCCATAATCTCGAGGTCAGATTAGTAGGGTCATCAGATCAAGTATGTCATGGATTAGGGATGTCAGATTAGGGACATCACATTAGTAGGGACATCAGATCAAGTATGTCATGGATTAGGGATGTTAGATTAGGGACATCATATTAGTAGGGACACCTAATAAGGAATTTCTGATTATGCACACAGATTAGGAACATATGATTAGAGAATCAGATTATGGATATAAGATTAGTAAGGTCATCAGGTATAGTACTAGTTTTCACATTTGCAATTTACATTTCATTGATAATAATGACCATTGCTCTTTTTACTTTTCTATCAAAATAATTTGAAAGTTTCAGTTACTTACTGTAATTACCCTAATAATTCAAACCTTCTAATAGTTCAAATACCTAAATAAATTGCAAAAAATATTGAATAAATTCTGACCCTAAAAACACGAACATGAACATTTTTTTCAAATCATAATTTTCGAATTATTCGAATGGCTACAAATTTAATTACTTTCTCCTGCTCAATGTACTAGAACAAATACGGTATATCTTGTGACATTGATACTAACCCTGAGTTTTGTGAGCATATGCTCAGCCTCAGCAGTCATTCTGGGATGCATATCTGTCGCCTTCCTGGCCTGGTCACGTGTACAGTGCAGTCAAGGAAATACTGTACCAAGTTCTACTAATTTTTTTTTTTTTTTAAAAGCCACCTGTGACCCCTCTCTATGTCTTTGCCTGTCCGTGTTGAATCGGCCATTGATTTTTTACATCAGGACTTCTCAGTTTAGGGCAGGAGGAAACCCACAACATCCATAGCACTGAATGTTGCTGTAAACCTGTGAGCACCGGCTGGTACTGATGGACCAAAGATGATAACTGCATTGCCATGGTACAGACAGCGCATCCTATCATAATCCCATTGGAAAGGTAACTTAGGAAATGGTGTAATCATTACGATATTTTATGGCTACAGTAGTGGCAATATTGGTGGCTGATTGAAGGATATAAGTAGTTAGCTTCCAGCTCCAGGAAGTAGATCTGCTGCTGTAGATTCTTGATGTACTCAGCCTCCACTGTCGCCACGTCCTGGCTGTTCATGCTCAACTTCCTGGAAGCACAGAAAATATTTCAACAAGATTGTTAGAATTCTGAACCAAAGGACATTTGTAAACCAAGTCCGAGTATCTATGATAGTTCTGGCCAGACCAAACCCTACTTTTTCTATGGGTATGCATGTATTACTTTTATTATCTCCACAACAAAAGTATTAATTGTCGATTACCGTAGGCTCTGAGATTATGAAACTATTTTGAGTACGATTTCATGCTCAACTCAAAGTATTGTTCACAATTCCCTGTATAAAATTTACGCTTGAGCATGAAATTGTACTCAAAAAGTTTCATAATCTCACAAACGTTGTAGTGTAGCAGTGTTGGAAATTCCCCCAAAATTTCACCAGACACCAGGGCTGGCAAGTCTTAAAAGTTGCCAGCCCTGCTGA
>JAUTBT010040501.1:0-17290 GCA_032361225.1 Lepetodrilus schrolli | reverse complement strand
CCCCTCTTTTTCAATATAAACGCCTCTCCCTCAACTGCTGAAAAATAATAAACGGTGAAGTAGAACATATTTACAAAGGTGCAATAAGGAAAATGAGTTTTATTTAAATCTCAAAAAGATATTTTCGTAATTTTGATACCAATATTATACGCCATATATATTACTATGCAGTGAAGCTATCAATATGATTTATCGCGATTACAAATAAATGACTACGTTAATGACAACTGCCTTACACTTTTAGTAGAGCATCGTATAGTAATAGTATTAATGTTTTCATCAGTATGCTGCTTGTTATACAAATTACCAACACTGCTGAACCTCCTGCCTTTGCTACGATAACTCCTGATTGTGTCTACGTGTGGTATATTTATGTGTATTACATTTTCTCTGAGTTTGTTAGTTTTTATAGAAAACTACACGACACATGGTTCAACGACAGATCCGTTCAAACCAAATGTTTTCGTCAATTTACATGTTTAAAATGCATCCGAAATTATTATCTTGCTTGTGATGATGGTATTAGTTTCAGGATTGAATCTTAAAAACGATAAATTGTATTTAACATAGATTTGAGTTATGCATTGTTAAAACTATTGTTGATATTTGTGATATGCATTGTTGACACTATTGTTGATATTTGGTTTGCATGTTAATTGGTGTTGTTACTCGAAACGAACTACAGAAGTTCGTAGTTTAGTTCTATCCACAGCAACTTTTGTTTCACAACGTTTGTCAAATATTGTTTACGCCTTTCCCATAACATCTTTTGTTTGTGATATGTGTGTGTATAAAATGTTATAATAAAGTTAATATAAAAGTGTACGTGGGATTTTTTTATAAATTATTGTTGCATCGTCAAGTGATTTCGATCATCAAATATAATGATGGCACACATTACATGTTGATTAGTTACATTATTCCAAGGTCTTGCAAGGTGCAAATGGTCCTGAATGTATGCCTATAGATTTGTCCTATGTAGTGTATTCTATATAACGCATGATTGGTTCACTCGGCTAATGTACAGGACTGGTATACTAGTATACTGGAGCAATCAGGCCCCCGTTCCACAGAACAATCGTAGCGCTACGAGAGTCGTAACTCCTTAGCAACTCCATGTTAACGTACAGGCCCCCGTTTCACAACGACATCCTAAATTTAATAGCTCCTAACTTTAGGACCCAGTTTAGCACCTCCTAAGTTATATGTCGATTTAAGAAGGGATAAGACTTATGACGTCGTCGTGAAACACTTGTTACGAAGTGATAACGTTTTGGAGCGTTTAGGTGCTCCTAAATAGTTAGGAGGCCGTCGTGAAACGGGGGCCAGGAGTTACGACCCTCGTAGCGCTACGATTGTTCCGTGGAACTGGGGCCAGGTCAACAAACTGCTTTCACAGGGGACCAAAAATTAACTTGTTAAAATAATGGGATGCGTTACTTTTTCTATTAGCTAACATATTGAAGATGAAGAATTCATAATTTCATAGACTTATCTCTTTCCTGTAAAAAAGAAAGTTATACTATCTTGAATGGCAAGATCCACCACTTCATTTTTTCAGGTTGTGGCCTCTACAATGATTAGCAGTGTCAAGCACTATTCAATTAAATTAAAGTATTCAACTGCTAAGCTAGCCAGATATGATTATAAATTATAAATAACACCAACAATACACAGATTAGTATGGATCATGTAAATCTCAATAGAATACATAAGGGAAGACGATATCATATTATTTCTACATTACATGGCTTTACTTTGACTATAGTTAATTGAAAGATGCATATAATATAATATTATATTATTAATGTTAGCCTCCATTTAAATTATTATAAAGGAATACAGGTTTCACAAAATTCTATGTGATTTTGGATACTATTATGCCATAATTACCAGATATCTGCCAACTTTGCAGACTCGTACAATATGAACACAATATGATAGTTGATCGGCATCCCTATTTCTATGTTGTTATATATAAAAAAAAATTATTGAATTTGGAACATTAATACTAATATATTTGAGAAGTTGGATACATATTACATGTAAAAATCATCATTGACCATTTTTGTTTAAATGGACATTTAATGGTTTTAGTAATTAATTCCGAAATTAGGCTTATGTTAACATTTCTTTACGTAGTATGAGTTTGGTCAAAGCTAATGGGTTGTCAATGGGATAACCGTAACTTACATAGTGGTGTTGCGGCTCTACAATTGATGATCATATCAAAAACAAAAAAACTAAATTATATTTGTTTTGTTATTTAAAATTTTAATGTTTAGCTGCATCATATCATCGTAATTACATGTTCAAGTACCTAGCCACATGTTCTTCTTACATACAAGCTATAAATCTGGCAATATCACTCATCAATGTGAATTATTAGCACTAACTGAATAATTATAAATTTGGATACCAAAGATGTATATGTTCGCTTATGAGCATTATAAATGTATTTAGAGGCATTAGATTCATTATAGAAATGATAATAGTAACCTTATGTTCACAAGAAGTTAGATTTTACATGATGCAAAATTCAAACTGAAATTGCCGTTGCGGACGATTCGTGTTGCTGAATCTACATTTGAAGCAACAATCATGGATATGTTGACAACTGATTGAAACATAGTATAATGTATATTCAAATTATTTGTACTAAAGGTATGTATAAATATAAGACAATTTAAGCTGGATACATCTTTCCTAATTAGATTTCTTGGCCGTGTTGCACTCTACACGTTTTTGACAGTGCGATGAGCAAGTGAATTTTGTATTGCGTTTCAAAGATAACCTTCAAAGATAACACCTGAATATGCCATTTTTGCGTACAGATGACATTGCAAAAATCAAATACCATGTAAAGATTTCTTAATAATCAAAGGTCATTGGGATAGCTCTTTCTTTAATGTATATATTGAAAATCATGAAAGGTATAACACATGACACATTCTCTTCAAACCGGCATAAATTCATAAGCGATCCTTGATATTAGTTGAATTAATATTCAATAATATTGAGAAAATAACATTTCAATTTATGACGTAAACTGGGTGAAAATCTATAACGTAAATTATTATTATTTTCTAGAAATTCAATATATTATAAATATTCTAAAATTCAAGTAAAGCACGTTACTCGATGATAATATAGGCCCGTTGAATAGCACAGGTGCATTTAACAATAACAGAACGTGCTCGATCTTCTGTACTCTCCTACGGAAAGGTCGGTTACAATATTGTACCCGCGTAACACTTTGGGACATGATATTATGGAAGGAGTGTCAGCGTATGCCGACGTTGATTTTTTCCTTTAACGAACTGCTCAAAGCTGTTATTGTTCCTAATAAGACGGATATCGACGAACATGTCAAAATATCAAAAGTTCTCTCCCCCAGAAAAGACCTCGAAGTTTCATAAGGGTAGTACCATAATATAGCAGTGATGTTGTATCCCGCGTGTTCCAGACGATGACATACAACATTATACGTAGGTGTTGGTTAAGATATGTCTTGCATCATATGTATGCAGTGGTTCGTGGGGCCCCATAGCTCAGAGCAGTTGTAGCTACAATTAAAATATTAGAAACCTGCTACAAGTGTAAGTCTATTGCATGAAACATTTGTATCGTTACTATACTTGAGAATGTGGTTAGCTAAATCCATTGTAGCGATAAAAGTGGTTCGTGCAGCCAGACTTGCGCATGTAGCGGGCCCCTAAAATGTGAGACAATGAATCGTAGCTATTTATATCTGTTCTGGGCCATGTTCCCGAAGCTATCGTATGCCTAACGATATCGTTGAGCTGTTAGTGGAGGAAAGGATGATGATCTAGAAAGAGTAAAATGTTCCTCTACCAAGGCTTACGATGTCGTTACGCATACGACAGCTTCGGGGACATGCGCCCAGAGCAACGTAATAATGGGACATAATAATGTTGGCTCTTTACATCCAGGAGTCCGTAATACATAACGTCCATAGCTATACGAGACTACAACTCTCGTAGCACTAAGATCGTTCTGTGGAGCGTGATCATGGGACCGTAACGTACATAGTACGTGCAGTTTAGGGGGCTCCTCTATTCTGCCGAAAATGTGGTTTCATACATAGGTCTATATGTCACAAGCTAATACATTCACCAAAACCACATTGTATTTATTTTCTTTACAATCGTAACAGTTCAAAATCACACTATTGCTAAGATTATCAGACTTTTCAGAAAGAAATCGCACACAAAATTGTAAAACAATAGTTTTCTCTTGGGGCATCAATCTGGTAAGATGAAACAAAGAAAAATGACGTACAGAATTAGAAATAATCCTTTTCAATACTATTCAAAATAATTCTTTAATAATTTACAACTGATGTATCAGTCATGGGGCCTTTAAGGAGTTAAATTCATATCAATTATTAAATAGTGCATCAATATAATGAGTCCATATAAACTACGTATCCTTCACACATGCAGCATACATAATTATGGCACTAATTAGCTATAGGATTTCATGTTTTTTCTTTCCAATTCTACCGAGGCCATGTCAACTGTAGACCTACTTGGGTAACATTAATATTTTAAAACAACTTTAAGAATAATCGTATTTTACGATCTTAATTATCAATATCGAGCAAATATGATACACACGTCTACACGAAGCTCCGATCGATCGCAATATAAAGACTGAAGTTTAACGCTTACAAATTCGATGTACTAAAACAGATAAAAACGCACTTCAATTATTCAAAGACGGTGTCGTGTCGTCATGACGACATATTATCAAAGGAAGATCAATAGTCGACACTGTGGAATACCCGGATGGACGTATGTTGGTTGGATGACAGTCTACAGAGAACGTTAAATTATCGCAAGAACATATTCTAGTATTAGTCTTACGGGTGGAGACAGAATAGCTGGTTGTAATTATAAACTGGCCATTATTGATCTCATTACAAATGTCGTTGTTGTTGTTGATGTTTATCACATTATTACACGTAATTCAAAGTTCGCATACAAGGTACTCATTATGTTAAATTTCTGCGTATGTAATAATTCCTTATGTTCACTTTTTATATGAATATTAATACGTGCCTGCATTTATATGTTGTGGGCTATCTGAAATATACTATATGCCGTAGAATACGCAAGATCTTTGATAGCAATTAATAGTAACGATTTCACCAAACTTCATTAATAACAGATGGTCCAAATAGAATTAAAATGTCGATCGTAATTTGTCCACCAATACTTACTCATTAGAGCGAGGAATTTAGTCAAAATGCCAGTATAGTCGTATACATGCAATACGGTCATATGGAACCGGAGTAAGACATTAAACAGTGAAGAGAAAACAAACATATAGATTCCATCTCATTTTCTAGATTATAAATTATTCACTATTAATATGTAACATCGGCAAAGCATTCCACTGATACAATTACCAGAGCGATTACTTAATGTAATACCATCCCTGAAATGTATCAGTATTTCCAGATGGTTGACATCGTATACACAGGTTAGTATGAACTTTGCAATCTAAACGTACATTTATAGAAAGTACCTATTGCGAAAAAAAAACACCTATCGATTACCAACAAAAAAATACGTGCGATATGAAACAGTTTTGTTTGAGAAATCAATCATTCAAATCAATTTCTTTCTTTTTTTCATTCAGAGTTGCAACTTATCAACAGTCACACATTTACACCGTACAGTGTAACCAAGAAGTAAATCGATTGATTAATATTAACCGTCATTAATACATCATAAACATGATAAATTGGCTAATTAAAGCATCAACAATCCACAGACGTTAGAAACGTCAATAATACGGGCACAGCCTCAGATATTCGGTGGTTATACTTGGAAATGGTTCCTGAATGCATGTAACTGGATACAGAACACAACGGACGGGCGTAGCTAAACTACGTGTAAATCACCATGAGGTCCGTGATTATTTCCAAGCATTTCCCCGTACTGTACACACACGACACACACCACACACATGACACACACATATACACACGACACACACACACACGTGCGACACACACACACACACACACGACACATACACACACATACACACACACATACACACACACACGACACACACATACACACACCACACACACACATACACACACACATACGACACACACACGACACACACACACACGACACACACAGGACACAATTAATTATGCTGATAGACCAAGTCACACATATCAAAGCAGTCAGCGAAACTCGATCAGTAACGGATTCTAAAGCGGGGCCGGTTACCATCCGCACCCTCACCCACCCACAAGTATTTTTATTAAAAAGCTCTACCGAACTCTCTGTATACTTCTGTTTAAATTTACATTATTCATCTTTGCTTCATAGTTTAGTTTGAAACCGTAAATCAGCCACAAAGACAAATACTGTACTAGTTAAAATTTAGTAAGTAAAATAAACCGCTAGTTAAATTGTTGCTTCGTTTGTCAGAATCGTTCTTTTAAATATGTAAACGTGCGTATAAAGATGATCTTTCCACTTTAAATGAGTGCATCCTCGCACCCCAGAGGAACTTAATTCCGTTCAGGAGTTACTTCTAGAGTACACATCTAGATGCAAACTTGCGCCAACCAATGAAATCATTTCCCCCTCGATGAATTTAGTGTAGTCTTTCTATTTAAATAGATTTTGTCCTTTTTCCATTTATAGCTCCTAAACTGTTTGCGCAAGTTTCTGTATTCGTGCCAGGGGTACCACATGACGCATGTTAAGTACCGCTAGGGTGCAAGGATGAAGTCAGAGATGCTGTGGCGTTATATACGCCTTACGAAGTACACTACTGCCACTACTGCATGCAAGTGTTTTAAAGTCTCCACTGTATTGAAGATATAGTATGCACTTGTGTTAACGGCAATTTCAGGAAACGGTTCCAGTGTAGATCTATTAGGCAATATTGTCTTCAACTCATTTATTAGATGTTCATACAATGGCGGTAATCACTTACCTTTCTAGACATTCCTATTTACTAGTAAATATTAATTAGTTCTACACACAATTCAGTATTGATGTGTGTGAATTATTGTTTTACGTCACAGCGGGAATCTTTCACCTATAAGTGACGAATCAATATTAATATATTAGTGGCAAGTCTAGTTGATTTCCTGTACGAGACCATTCAAAGTTCAACTGTCCATAGCCACATTATCCACTCACATGAGTAGTAATTACTTTGTAGAATACAGCACCGATAAACTTGTTTTAAAATTATTAGCTATGTAGCATTATTGGTAACAGTGTCCTGAAAGGTTATTTTGACCGTTTTCATTCATTAGAGTTATCCCCCTTAGTTTAATAGACTATAGAAAATTGAGATACTACAGTACATTAGCAACTGATCATTCAGGTTTTTTACCCAAAATGTAAACTGCAATGGAAATTTTACCTATCCTACAGCAGTGAAAAGATATTTGGTGGTACAAAAGTATGCTAAGTGCATGTACTTTGCATTTTGAACTCCAATTCGGTACAAAACGACAAATTAATGTACAAGTCGCAGCGGGAATATTTCACATAAAAGACAGAAATCAGCATTGTACACATTTCATATTTTATTACAGACACATGTTGAAATATTTATACTGTAGCTCTCTTTTTAAAAAGCAAACCATTCAACAAATGATACAAGACAGATACACATAGTGGGGTGACTCAAGGCTAGTGCTAAAAGTCCAAGATTCCAAACTTGGCTGCTAACTTAGACACATGCACACAGGAGATACCAATGTTTTTATACACAGTGAGCTCAAGAATTCCAGACGTGACCCTCTTTAAGTATATGATTTCAGGTACTGTGCTGTACCACCAGTGGATAGGAAATCAAGGACAATGCATTTATATTATCAATAATTACAACATTTCTTTACAAATTGATTATCAATCTGCTACTCAACACTTTCGAGGCCACTTTCAACGTAGCTACTAATTGTTCATGGTAGTTATTCCAGATCCATTAAATGTGACTCTTCAACGACAATGTAAGGCACCATCGCTCAAATCTACAATCTTCAAAATTCCTCATGCTTTTAAGAGAGACGTTTCCATGACACGAATGACGTCGGAATCACCACATAAAAAATATGCATAAATTCCAGAACAGAGCGAAAAATGACTGTACATAGAAAATAGTTTTATGAATATGTGTGCCTACGAGAAAAGTATTGCTACAACAGCGCTATTTTCCGATAAACCACTCACAGCAGTCCTCACGCGAGTACGTGACATACGTCATTACAAATGTTTTCTTCACAATGTTTTCTTCACAGCTTGAGAAGTAAAATTGAAACAGGAATCTGACAGATAGGAAACAATCGTTTTTATATATATTTATATCCAGTAGTTTTTTTTGTATATGATCCAGTGCTGGATGATAGCGCCTCAGTTGGAGCCCCAGTATGGTGTTGTGAACGGCTTGGTACCACCAGCCTTGGCCTGGGACGTCGCCTGCTGAGCTCTGGTGGACACACCACTCGAGTCCTAGTGAGCAGACAACGCCAGCATTAAAAACTCATGCACTCACTAGTCTGTCAAAAAGCACCAACAAAGAAAATCAAAGTCAGAAACAAAATAAAAACACGAAAAAATGTCTGGGTCGAGGAAGATATGCCAGAATTAACATGAAGTAAATGTTCGTAATCGTATCACCTTTGAACTGATCAGAATGAAAATGTTCTTTTTACACAAAGCGATTGCTTTTTTTCTTCTTTTTTTCTCTTTTTTGAATTAGTGTTTAGAGTCGCTTTCAAGATTCTTTCAAGTTTGTTAAACAAAACTTTCTGTTAAAACATTTCTGAACGAAGATTAAAAACAAAAAAAACAAAAAGAACTCAAAAGATAAATGTTGGGTGAGTAAATTCAATTTAATATTTCACATGCTGGACTCCAGGACTGAACACAACAGTTATGATAATAATACGGTGCACATTACGTAAAAGTGCTATAAATCTATGTCAAGCCCGGTATGTACCTGCTGCAGTGGATGGTGCAGCATCTGTGAGTGCGCCTGGTGGGGCATCAAGGGGACAAAGGGAGCAGCTCCATACGGTGTGGTCGGGGCGCCCATGGCTCCTGCTTGAGTTGCCATTGGCAAGTTGAACGGCGGAGGTGTGCCACCGTGGTAGGGCTGCTTGTCAAAACCCTGAAACACACACAAGACCACTTGTTAACCGTTAACAGCGTCGGGGGCAGGAATTTGAATGGCAGCCAGTGATTATGGAGTTCAATGTCGCTGCAGGAATCTTTCACCCATTTTATGACTTGAATGGGAGAAAAGATGTAAAATTTTCATGGTAACCATGTACATGTTCAATTTGAAAATCGATTGAATATTGTCGAGCAATAAAATGATCTCAACTACTACTAATTCCTAAAAATGATTTCACGTCTTAAAAACTAGGAATTTATTCTATAATACTATTTTAATTCATAAAAAAATGTTTTCTTCGTTGATGAAAACAATTCAAGGCTTTGCAGGATGAACAAATCAGGTAATACAAGAGAACTAGAACTATGCTTCTGGGTTATTCTTATGGTTTGTCAGTTTACTTGGTAAATTTATAACCTTTATGAACAGGCCTAAGGATAATGCACAACCATGAAATAATATATACATTCAAACTATTAAAGTGCGAACATTACAATCAACTTATTTCAATTACCTGAGTGTGACTTTTACTGTAAGCAGCAGTGGCTAGATCTGCAGTGCCTGTTCCTTTTGATTGAAAAAAACGAACAAATATCAAATTAAATTAGAAGTTGGCATAACAATTATGTCTGTCATTGAAATAACCTGTAATATGACTTAATATTTATTGAATCAGCATATGTCAGAATGTAGTCCTCTTCAGAATAGTTCAGTAGAACGAAAGTAAACATCACCCAAATGCCGATATTCAAAAAGTAATCAAACTTTTACAAATTATCCTATTTTACTTACTGGTTCCTGCTGATCCTTTGGCTTGGGTTTGTGAAGTTCCATAGCCAGTCTTGGTGAAATCCGGAGTCGGGTTCAGATCATCATATCCTGAAAACAAAAGTTTCACAACAGTTGATAATGAGTGGGACTAACATTGCATGATCGCAAAATGAAAAATACTATTGTCACCAAAATATCCATGTTGAAATTGGACTGATGATGCCCTACCTTTAGTGGCATTGTAGCCGTGGGATGCGTAGGACTTTGGGAATTGGGGTGTAGCCGTAGTTCCAGCATGAGCAGTATTGGTTACAGGAGGCATCTGGAAAACAAACAATTCTCAGTGCATGTCCACAGTATTCTAACAATGCTGATGTAAACTGTGTTTCCAATCACTGATGGAAATTGCTATTTAAATTTTTTTATTTTGGGGGGGAATTGCGGTGTAGCACTGCTTTCAATATTCCTTCACTAATATTATGGCTTGTCAGTTTAGAGCAGGAGGAAACCTGACTGGTGCCGACAGACCAAATATGATAACTGTATTGCCATGCTAGTCAGCGCATCCTATCAACATCGCTTCAGAAAGGTAACTTTCACAAACATTGATGCCAGGCTCCCAGGACAGGATTTGAATGCTACCACCCGTCCCATATTACGATTATGAGGTCTAATGCTCTGACAGTCTTAAGAACTATGAGAAATCAATTTCCTCAGACGACAACCTATCTATTTGGTCACATCCCTTCTGATACATGGCCCTTACAATTGGGCTCATTTCTTTTACACAGTGGTTGTACGTACCGGAAACATGGCTGGGTACTGGAAGCCAGTGGCTGTTCCGTGCATCATGGAGGGGTAGTAGTAGCCATACTGCAGGTTGATGAATGGATGATGCGAAGACTGTGTCGACTGCTGTTGAGATGTGGGGTTGGGAGATTGAGCGTCAACTCTGTTCAGTTTGTTGGTGTCCGTCGAACCTGTTGAAACACAACATGTACAATACACTACCTTCTCCATTCTGGAGGCAACCAGAGATGCCTAATAGATCAGTGCCTCTGCCTCGTCCAGCAGGGTGAGGGTTAGCGGTATAGAGAATAAATGAGTGATTACAGAAAATAGGTCCCTAGTAAAATTAATGTTCACAGTTCTGAGCTTTAGCGAGGAATGTTGAACATTAACTTCATGAGGGAATTATTTTCTGTAATCACTCTTATCAAGTGGATTATTCTAATTATTCAATATAATCATTTTAATGTAATAAACCATTGAAAACTGCCGACAAACAGTTTATTGAGAGGGCGACCCTGATCAGCTGTTCATCCACCTGTGACATCAAGGCTATTCAATTCTTGTTATACGTATATTCCGACAGCAAAATATAGAGTATGCCACTTAATTTTTATAATGGGTAACAAAAGCATATAAATGTACATCATTGCAAATAACTTCAAGTAAGTAAGAAATTTCTAAACTTTGGTGTGCATGGACTGCGCCCAGCAGCCAGCCAAAACAAACATGTCACGGAAAACTTGCAGTCAAAAACATGTACATTTCACTTGCTAGTTTACACAACAAACAGATTGTAGCTACCTGTACACATCCAATCAATTCTCCATCAATGTTCACTAAGATAAGTCGATATTAATTATAAAATATTTTTTCCCATGAACGTACAAACAAAACAATTGACAAGATATAAATAAATATACACATCATGAGAGGGGATTGAGAAAGAGGATGATAACAGCATATATTAATGTGGCTCCCTAGTTTTAACAGTGGAAATAACAATGAGGGCCATAATAATGGACGGACATACAATAATTGTAACACCTCATGTGAGTGAGTGAGTGAATTATTGTGTTACGTCACAACGGGAATGTATGTTTCACCTATACGCAACGATATTTTACAACGATCTGCAATATGTAAACCTACCTGAATACGGCACACTTCCAAGAGTTGCCCGATCCTGGCCTCCTATCGTGGAAGGTACTGGGAATCCACTCATGTCGTAGTAACTGTTTGCCTGTAAATAATTGTTACATGTATGTTAAACAGATATTAATTGCAAAAGTAATGATAAAATAACATGCCCTTCTCTCCGACCTCACATCAGCCACAGATGACCAACAGGACAATTATCATTAGTAAGCCAGTGGAAGGTGCATACAAACCAAGGGAGATAACTGTATGTTCACTGTGAATAATATACTGAGATACAGACAGGATTTGATTTGAACGCTGTAATCCGGGATTGAAAGTGTATCCCACTTACCCTCCACATTCCAATTTCATGCGTTCAAAACAACTGAATATTTATACTTTGAATTTCATGTGTTCCACAACTATGTATTTTCTTTGTCGACTACCTGTAGGTTCAGTGCACAGGGGTTCAGTGATAGAATAGTAAAAAACAAACAAACAAAAAACAACATTTTAAAAATATTATAGATATTCTAGATAAAATACAATACAATAAAATATAAAATAAATAAAATAAAAAATAATATAAAGGAGACATGATACCAGTCTAGGTGAGCCTCTTTATTTTTTAGATCTAGAATATCTATAATATTTAACAAATATTTAAAAAATTAATTTAAACTATTCTCTCACCAAACCCCTGTGCTAAATTCTGGAACACTTGATACTTGGTATATTCGTATTAATGTATACTTGAAATGAAACGAGTTGGTACAATTGTATATACAGTTGACCCCCGTTAATATGGACGGTTGCGTTCTGGGTAAAATCATGTGGTAATTTCCGGATGTCTTAATTTGGCAAGAGTTTCATGTAAAGTAATAGAGAAACGCAGATAGATTTCACTTCATTTATCATGTTAACTCAATTTTGAGTCTATTCTATCTGACTGTGATTACCAGTGTTTTCAATTTCTTGATATTAACTCAACTTTTATTCCAATGGTAATGGCACTGATTATTCTCAACAGCTATTGTAATGTACTGAAAATGTTTTGTTGTCAAAACACTGTCCAGTTTAATGCTGCTGTTAATCTAATCTGTCTTGCTAAACAAAGAGCTTGTCTACTATCAGCTATTAGCAGTTCTTAGCTCTTATCGTCCGATTATCTAACACATATTGCAGATAGTGAGGGAACCGGTTATCTGAAGTCTGGTTATACGGGGGTCAACTGTAAAATACACAAAATAATTTGATTAATTTGTTAATGTAAATATTATTTCTCATTTCTCAATCTCTTTCCTCTTCTCATCCTTTCTTCCTCTTGGAGCCCTTGTTATTTAAGTTGTAATAATACCTCTTGGAGTGGTTGTTATTTAAGTTGCAATAACTTGTGACCAATCCCATTCATCTTGAATGAAATATGTTCAAACAAGCTTGGTATACTGGTTAAGACGAATCGGAATTGGGGTAGAAACATGACACATACCAAAGGCAATCTCTGCTGCAATAACTGCACATCTTCGTAGCCAGGGTATAGTGGCTGTTGAATATTCTGCTGTAAATGCAAAGAGATTCAAGTTGAAAATTAGGTATCACCTTACAGTAGTACACACAAAATTCAGATCCTTCAGAGAATTCAATGCTATAGTAGGACACACCTGTTCACACGTGGACAGTTACTTATATATTGTCAGTAATCCACTTATCTATTGAGAAATAAGACCTGCAATATTATAGTGCAAGTACTAACTGTAGAGTTATCTCCCTTGGCTACAAAGTCACCAAGCAGATTCAACTTGGTCAGTTATCTTCCATGAATGTTTCTGCATGATTAATACATCAAAGAGATAATTTCTTATACTACTTACACTAGGGTTACCAACGTAAAATGGAGCCATAGGACTTTGTCCAACAATGTACTGATGTCCTACGAGTGGAACACCTGGCGGAAGATTTGGAGGAGCTTTTGCTGAAAGGAAACAATGAGATGGTCATTGTAAACGTGTTGAATCTGACCAATATCACAGGGTGTACAGAATGACCAATATAAGAATAATTTATATTGATATTCTAGAAAGCAATCTAACAATGTCTGTTTAATTTTAAAGTTTGACTAGAGTATGTTTCAGGCATTAACAGATAATACATTCATTGACAAAACCTTATTTTTGCCGATAAGTATTTCAAAATATAGACATACTGTATTTAAAATAACAAGATGTAGATCAATATGCAGTCTGCTACCATTGACAAGCAGACATCAGCTCGTAATAGGAAATTCACACAATTCTTAAAAAAAACGGACTGCAAAATTTGCTCCAATTAACTCTCTCTATGCTGAAGGCAACCGGAGATGCCCCAAAGAGACGTGTCTGTGCCTAATCCAGCAGGGAGAGAGTTAAATGAAACTTTGGCATGGAATAAGAGCTCCTAGGGTAGGGTGGTGTGATCTTACTTGTGGAGGGTAGAGATGTCCGCGTAGAGCCGCTTGTAGCAGACGACGCCGTAGTTGAAGCCGTCGTTGAAATGCTGGTGAGGGACGTAGTGGAAGTCGTTGTCGGAAGGCTGGCAGCAGTTGTTGATGTCGTGTGATCAAACTGAAGCCACAAAGGTTACAATACATACACTTGCATTACAAATACTTACTATATCCCGTCTGAATTACCTAAATCTTTTGAAGTATCCATGTCGACATTACTGAATATATTCAAATGCACCTGAATAGCAGAATACACCAACACACATCTTCAAATGCAGAAGACATTCATGCTATCTATGCATATACTGTGTAAAACACACACTGGACATCGGAACAACATGGACCAATAACCTCCATTAGAATCATTTTTAAAACGCAGTTCGAAAACTACTATCCACATTTGACAACAACAGGACACTGTGAGCACATGTACGGGTGGTAATCCTCCAAGATACAAACTGCACACCGTTGATCATTCGCCCACATTAGGGTAGGAAGGGGGGGGGGGGGGTCACACCAGCACATCAACTACAACAGCCTTTTTTTTTTTTTTACCGGCTTACCTGTGAGGCCTGATTTGGGTCAGTCAGTGAATCCTTAATGGACATATTAGACAGACTGTCCCCTAGTTTGTTTGCAGTGAGCGGCGAAGTCTGTAAGCTAGACTGATGTCCGGATGAAGAGTATGATTTGGAACTGTAGCCAGAGACTGAAGATGACTGAGTCTGTGAAGGGGGAGAGGACAGGCTGGACACCTGGTTCTGATAACTGTTACTGGAGTTAGTGCTCGCTTGCCGGGCAGAGGACGGCTGTGAGTCTCTCAATTGGTACGCAGAACCAGTTTGTTGTGCCTGATATGAACTTGTCTGTGTGGACGTCGGATACAAGGATGAGTTCTGATTGGCTTGGCTGGATGTATAGTTCGACTGACTTTGGAATGATGCTGCACCAGACGGATAGCTTGGGTACTGGCTTGAGCCAGTTTGGAACTGGCTTGATCCAGTACTGTATTGGTTCTGTCCAGATTGATACTGATTCTGATTAGCCTGGAACTGTGCCTGAAAGGAGCTCCCCTGAGAATTGGTTGTGTGAGTGTACGTCTGTGAAGACGGCAGGCCAGAGGACTTATGTCCTTGGTAGCTTGAGCCTTGGTAGTTGCCAGTTGACTGCACGAATGAACTCAAACCTGAAGAATCCGTTTTCACTGCAGATAAGGAACCTGCAAAGTAACAAACAATATCCAAATAGTTATGCTTTCAGAGGGGTTTTGGCTTATAACATATCTAATTGCACAGACTAAAGGAAATTAATGACAAATTTAAAATGAAAACATAATGTACCTAATTATTTGCATCAACTAAAGGAAATTCATAATTATATAATTAATGCAAAAGCGACATTAGTTTAAACTATTGAATGTTATTT
This sequence comes from Lepetodrilus schrolli, assembly GCA_032361225.1. Taxonomy (NCBI): domain Eukaryota; kingdom Metazoa; phylum Mollusca; class Gastropoda; order Lepetellida; family Lepetodrilidae; genus Lepetodrilus; species Lepetodrilus schrolli. The sequence goes on along the minus strand of JAUTBT010040501.1, from coordinate 1,494 downwards.
TGTTCGATTACCTTGAGCCAAAGACGCACTAGTCTGCCCTTGTCTCTGACCACCCATCAACTGACTGGATTTCAAATCGGATTGTGAAGGAGGAAATGGTATTGGATCTGGTGGAGTCATCTGAAAAATAAAACAAGGATTGTGTTACAGTTGACAGCAGGCTGTTTTCATACTCCTATGGTTGGTTCCATGGTGTGAATACTGACTAGTTCCAATAAAACATTTCAACATTGACTAAACAATTATGTAAACTTTACTCTATAAACCTATGAATCTCCAACCTGATAGTATACATTTGATGTTGCTGATTTGTTCAAATTAAAAGCATGACAAATGTGCAATGACATATAAGGGAACAGATAGTTAAGTATATTCAGTCTTACAAATGCAATGCTAAGGTATGTTCTTTACTAAAGGCACATTATGAATTCCTTATCAACTCCAAAACACACTCATACGCAAATTTACGCCAGGGTGAGCGTGACAAGAGAATCGATGCGAGAAGGCGAGCGCTGACCTTAGAGGACTGAGTGAGAGACGAGCCGTCCTTCTTGGGCGTGGTAGGGCTGTAGCCAGTATTCTGGAACACGCTGGTCCGAGGTGAGTGGTCCAGTCCCCCCATAGGCGGCTGCTGCTTCCCCGGCGATGACATGCCAGACATCGCAGACTCTGAGGCATTGCTTACTTGGCCCAGGTGGTTATTCATCGAAACAGCACTGAAAGTTATGCCACTGATTAGATGATGGCTAAAAATGGCTACATTGGGCAGTACATTAAGCAGGACATTATCAGAATCGACAATTTTACCCCAAAATAAGATACTCATTAAAATAAATTATTACAAAATTGTACAAGTTTAACCCCTTATTCAATTATGAAAAATAAATATATTAAATCATAGATTTTTTTAAGGAAATGGAAAACAGTACAAACTGGCAAAATAAAGAGTGATTGAAAGAATTGTTGCTTAGTTTCAATGTAAAAATCGCCCATCTCAACCATACAAATTCCAAGTTACCTAGAGTGGGAAGTGGTCGTGAAACCACTTGCAGTAACTTGGGGTTCAGAAGATGAGAAACCAAATGGTGAAGAATCAGTGCCGAAATCCACACCAAACTGGACATCAAGTTGAGGCATCACATGACCTGGCATCTCCACCGCAGAGGCAGGAATCTAGAAAACAAATCTCAGATATTCTCAACACTGTCTTGCACAAAGGGTGCGTTCAGGCTGCACTACATTTCACTACACTACATTCCTTTTTTTTTTTACAAAGTTTACAAAGTAGTGGCTGGCTGAACGGGCTCATAGGAATATACCAGGAAATCGGATTGCACATGCGTCCAGTCCATTTGCTTCATGCTTTAGGTTTTCCTACAAAACACTACAGGGTACAAACGTGAACGTTTTCTTTTTGGATTGGGATTTTAAGTCGCTTTCAAGATTCTTTCACTTATATCACGACTTGTCAGTTTAGGGCAGGAGGAAACCCGC
>JAUTBT010040500.1:0-36064 GCA_032361225.1 Lepetodrilus schrolli | reverse complement strand
CCCCGGGGCGGGATTTGAACCTGGAACCTTGGCTCCGAAGTCCAACTGTTCTACCACTGCGCTACCACCCGCCCCCAGATTCTTGTACTGACAAGGTTCATTTCAGTTTTGTGAAGCCACAACAACATATGTTGCTCGCAGTGAAAGGCTTAACCCTCTACCTGCTGGATTAGGCAGTCACTGCTGTTTTGGGCATCTCCAGTTGCCTCCAGCAGGCAGAGGCTTGGTGGAGGTGCAAGATACTCTTCGCTTCCAATATTATATTTTTCTTTATACGTGTATATTTTACTACATTATATTACTCGCAAAAATCTACAAAAATTATATGACGATGTAACGCCAATGACAACAATTCTTTGTTCTAAATATAGACTGACCCGCTTTTTTTCCGAGGACCGCCATTTTAATGTAAACAAATAATTATATGGGACACTGGGAGGGAACTCGAGCAAACAACTGACGAAATTGTCAGAACGGAACTCAGAGGGTATGTGTACTTAATTAAGGGGGACGGGGTGGGGTGGGTGGAGTGTGGGGGAGGTTGGGGGGTATATTTCTAGATTCGTAATTCGTATTTTTGACAATACTAATTATGTTTAAGCATGCATGTCCTTTTATACCCCAAATAATTTCGTTTAACAGCTAGAGGATAATAGCATGTATACATGTTGGTCTTTTCTCCTGTAAATAATATGCTATTAAAGAAATAGGTGTTCTAAAGCTCGATTATGATCTTTGTGATACATTTGTAATAACCTTATAGTCAACCACACGTCGGTTTATCCCATTTATTGTAGTATCACTATTATATACATGTGTTAGACAAGGTTGGTCACACTCGCTAAATGTATGTCAGTATGATCCGCCGATATATAACACCCGCGTTAAAGGTAAAACATGCATTCACTTGGCTAAATGTCCTGTCACGTATGTTCGTGCTTTACAATCACTCATAAATGTCTTGACGTGTACACGAGCTTCTCCTTTCAATACAACAATAAATAAAAAAAACTGCTAAGGAGATATTTATGTTAATTGATGAGAGACGATTCGCATAATGGCTTCAAGGTTATTATAACCAAACTGGTAGTCAACATACTACTTGGTCAATATTTCAATGAGCTTCGTTGGGGGTCATCCTCGAAACACAGACTATTATGCCTACTTATTTTACGGATGTTTAAATAAGCACAATGGTCTGCCTATAGAGGATGAGTTTGGGCATCATGATCATTCGGGTACCTAAGGTTCTTCCAAAGCAATTGAAGCACCGGAAATCGTGATGTTTCGGCATAATGGACATTCTAGTTATTATTATGTCGTTTCCAATGTTGCATAGTTATCATCAATGTTAAAATGATAATAGGTAGTAATAACAAACAACACCTTGTGCTGTCGTTTAATTTCCAAACCTCGAACCCAAATATACATCCGGTATATATTATGTATGCATGTATATTCTTTATTAGATCCTAAAACAACGTATCATAAATGAAACATCAGCATAACATTTGATCTCGAATCAAATATTTATGTATTTGATTCCGATATAATTAAGACTGATATATTATTATTTCCGCTCGAAAACGAGATAATTAATCACACCGAATTCACGTACATGCCAAAGTCTCTTCACACGATATTAAATACCTCCATTATTTGTCACAGCTGTATGTTTGTTAATAGATATAATAAATTAGCCCAACCATTTAACAACATACAATCGGTATTCCTGTGTAATTAATACGGACCAGTTTAACCGTGAACCTATAAACAACCATTAGGATAAGACCCGTGTGTTTTGTATTGAGCTTAGGGATCAGTTCTTGTTGGAACGGTATACTGTGATTCACGTTTAGCGGTATTACTATACCTCGTGAGACTGGAATATTTAGAGTTAAATGTAGTAGGTACACCTACTTAGTGAGGATTTATATATACTTATCAATTCAGTTTCACCCATTGAGATTGGATCCAGTTTATATAAATACTATTATCACTGCAATGCAATCAGTTACGCTGCATTAAATAAATCATCAGTGAATGTGAGTAAGTGAGTGAATTATTGTTTTACCTCACAGCGGGAATCTTTCACCCATACGTGACGAATAATATTTAAAGATGGTTTAAAATGAAAAGCAGTATGAAAAACATGACCAAAAAAATATTAAAATTGAAGTATTTGATAGAATACAGAGAATGATATTATAAGTATTGGTAAAATGCAATTAAAAGTGTGAACACTATGAATGTATTTAACTATGTAATATGAAATAATTAGTGTGTAAATATTATTATTCGTAAATAATACGTATATCTCACCAACAGATATGTGTACATTTTATTAAAGACCATTAAAAATATAATTCTGGACTTAGCCTAGCGCATAGTGGTTCCTGCCTAGTGTAAAATTAAAAGCTCACGTTTCACACCTAGATGGTCGCTTATGCAAAGGATCAAACTTAAATAAATAGCCCTAGGTCTATGCTGAATCACGGACCTCAAACCATGCATGGAACCCTGTACAACATCTTGTACAGACAGACAGACAAACAGACAGACAGACACAGTTTATTCACATGGTAAAACTGCATAAAAAAATAGATTTGTAAAACATTGTAAATTGTATGTTATTTCTCATCTTCGAATATAAACTGCGTTTAAAAATAAAATGCCGCAAGCCAACAACGGGTTATTAAATGGCAAATAATCTTGCAAAGCGATCTCATAATCATATATATCAATAAATGAAAGGTGCATGGCTATTTTGATAAATACGCTAAGAAAGGGATTTGGTTATACATACATCTATAGGCCTATACAATATATGTAACGGGAGAAAAGCGGGTATGAATTTTATTGGTATAGAAGTTGATCTACCGAATATTGTGAATATTGACCTGAAAAAAATGTTCATTTCTATTTTTCATTTCATTACATTCAGGATTCAGATAGTAGTATTGCACACAGCTGTTACCATCCGTACACATGTATTGCATGGTAGAAAGACATTTGTCATATAGATTTACGTTTCATGAACCAATTCTGCTTTTTTTTTATACACGAGTTTGACATGCAGACAAAGTGCAACCTTGCAACACTTGATCAAATGGCAAGTCATGTCCGTAATAACGGCCCCTAAAGCGCGTTAAAGGGAAGCGGTTTCTGTTGGGTGCTAATTGTCTACGCATTAAGCGGCTCGCAGTGTCGATCAATCAATTTGTATTATATCGATCGGAAATCTCTACAATACGTCCTAACCCGACTCTTACTGCCTTATGGCCTTGTTGTTCAATGAACATTCGAATATGTTTGTCGTGGTGTTTTAGCTCAACTCTTGAACTATACACCCTTTTACATAACCATAACCCACACCCACAAACACACAAAAAGGGTAAAAACTACATCGTCGAAACACATATCATCATGCCAACTTTACATTTGCCATATTACATATTAATAATAATAAAAATAAAAACGAAAATGTAAAAGATTCTAAACAAAGACTAGCGATCAGTTCGCTTCAGTTAGATATGAAGATTAGGAAATATTTTCTTGTAATTATTATTATTATTTTTCTTTTTTAATTGTAGTTTAGAGCCGTTTTCAAGATTATTTCACTTACATCACGGCTTGTCAGTTTAGGGCAGGAGGAAGCCCGCAACATCCGTAGTGCTGAATATTGCAGTAAACCTGCGAGTACCGGCTGGTACTGACAAGACCAAGAATGATAATTCTTGTAATTAATGAACATAGAACAATTTTATTATTAAAATAATGTGAAAATATGTGTTTACATTACCTGACAGCGGCAAGGGCGTACTTGTTAGTCTTCTTCGAGTTGGAGCGCGCATAGGGGCACTAACGGGGGCACTAACAGGGGCACGCACAGGGGCACTCGCCGATCTTGTTTGCCTCCTTTCTAGCATTTCTAACGTATATCCTTCACGAATTACAATCACGTTCATCGACGCAGCTCCACTATGGGGGTATATTCTCCAGCCACCCCTAACAGGGTATATTTCTCTCCGACAATCTTATCAAGCAATTTGACTCCCGAGACGAACTTTCTGTTTAAAACCTTTGCTCTCACATCTCCCCTTATCGGTATTTCTTCTCGCCGAATTGAGTCCAAGTGGGGGTGCTTGTTTATATCCGTCAATTAGACATCTGTAAATGACACTGTTAGTCTGTATATCGCTACTGCATTATCAACAATCAACCGGTATGGGCTTTAAACATACCTCACAGTCGGCGCATACTTATTGTAAACGCCCGTGCCGTGTTCCTTGCGGCTCTATATCGGCCTTTAGAAAGTCTCGAGGTTAGAGTTCGTATTATGTCTTTGCACGAACAAACCAAACGCCACGAAATTGTAGAGCTCCGGCATACAGTGTACCTCTTCGCTGAATAATAGCGTCTCTCTGTAATATCGTTAGGAGTAAGAACCGCAATAACTATACAGCGCATACATATTATTGAGTCCCTACTAATCCCGCTCTGAATGCAGAAATCTGCTCGGCGACTTTCGGTAAGGAAGCGTGTAGAAAAGCTGCCCGTTGTTAGTCAGAGATTCGGTGTTGTGTGAATAAGCATGTAATGTTCTTAAGCCAAAAGGCAAAGACTCAGAGTCACTGCCACCAACGAATTCTACGTCAATAATATAACAATGGAAGTCATCGTATTGGCTTCTGCAAACATCTCTATATTGGTAACCTTTGAACTCTGCGATGTTAAATCTTTGATATATAGAAGGTAATTGCGTACACAACTGTGTCCCATGCACGCACGTGATGAAATGTATACATGAGCCACACAGAATACCTCTTTTCAATTTAAACTGCTATATGTATTATTAATTAACTCTCAATTATTAGTTATTATTATAATAAAACCAAACTGTCTGAAAAGACATTATTATAATATTAATACAAACAGTATGAGGACGTAGAATTTTGGTTGTGCATTACGATGCCAGCATTCGCTACGCAGCAGATTTTGTTCCTATACGGGCATCGTTTCTCGAAGCACTCGTGTCTGATCGCCATGTATAACAGATCGCTACGAGAGTACTTATGGACTCGTAGGAGATACGAGCCCCAAACCCACCTATACCTACATGCACATAACAGTAACGTGTATACAGCAGGTCTAGGCCATGACGTACTGTTAAATGTAATCGATCGACAGTCTTTCTTTTTTCTTTTTGTTTTGCAGTATGCAGTTACCAGACATATACACTAGTATGTTGAGAGGTGTGTGTCGATAACCTAGACACACAATACAGATACCAACAGACGCATAGGCATATTCCAGATTGATAGATATGCTAAAATACTAGACCTACACTCCAGGTAGTTTGGTAAAATGCATGGCAAGCGATGTAATACACGCTAAGGAGAAATTAATCTAAGCTTCAAGCATTGTAATAGAAATACTAAGGAAATCCAATAATATTGTTAAGGTATATTTTCAATGTTACCACTACATATTATTTGTAAAACAATCATTTAATTCCAACAATATATTTGGAGTTTATGAGTTTTCCTCCTACAATAAACAGATTGCCATAATAATGCTGAAATGCTGTTAAAAAAAACCCACACAATTCTTTTATGTTAGAAGTGTCTCTAATTTACATTATAGAATAGGACTGTATTATCGGATTTAAATAGTAAATTAAAAACACTAGAATGGCAAATATACAATGAAAACTTACTAGAAAGAAAAAAATACATTAGTAGGATATCACATGGTATTTTCTTGATACCGAGATTCACGGACATAATGCTGAGCATGAGAACACACCTACCTATCTATGTAAACAATAAACAATATCGTGCCCATGGCAACAAACAACCAAAGACAGGGATTACCGCCAATTCATTTCAATGACTACTTGACAAGTGAAAGGAGTATACACCTATACATTAGATAGCAGGTTGATATGAGGTAAAGGTCACGTATTTATGCCGACATTTGAGACACACACACACACACACACACACACACACACACACACACACACACACACACACATTTAATGGCCAGTATTGGTGGATAACAATAGAAGCTATATAGAAAACGATCAAAAGACTAAAAAAATTAATGTAAATGTGATTAATAGAGTAATCCATGAAGAGATGGTAACAACACGGCTATATTATCTGAGCACAGAGTATGTATACACGTGTAGACCATAACATTTAAGAGAACAACGGCGATTTGTGTATTTAAAGGCACGTCGTCAGATATATGGCCATTTCGGACGAAATTGGGGCTAACAATGCAAAATACAAATGTAGAGTTGGTTGGTTGTGTATGTGTATGTCCAACCCCAATACGAGTGAAATATCGACTATTTCATAATTATAAGGAAGTAATAATTATCATTAACAGTAAAAAGAAAATCTTTCAAAATTTCAGCGTATTAAATGTAAATTAATTTTATTGCAGAATCACAGTATTGTTTTTGTTATTCTTTATTGAAATTTAACTTTAATTTATTCCGAGAAACAATAACACCAAAATTACATTTAAAACCATACACCCCAAATCATGTATACAGTAGATGTCCAATACCTACAACGTGATCTAGATTTATGTAAGTGTTTGCACGTGAGATACATTTAATATATACGGTCGTTAGTAATTAATAGCGTCTCAAGTGCCATTGATAATTCTTAACATTCCTTTCCATATTGATAACTTAACACGTTGAATCAAAACTTCAAAGCATTTCTTTTCCATTAAATACTTAATAGTCCAATTGAATAGTTTTAACAATTTCACAGGAGAAACGTATTTGTATAATTTGAACATATCAATGTTTGTATAAATTCAAAGAACACCATTGAGCATGTTTTGGCACAATAAATAGAGGATCCCATATGTGTGGTCATATAATACTGAATTTATTAAAACGAGTTGGTAAAACTGATAAAGGAGGCTTTGCTGAGCGTAATATTTTTGCCAACGAGTTTAATAAATTCAGTAATATATGAACATGAACGTGAGATTCTATTAACTGTAGATTATATTGTAATATAGATATTCAGTCACAAACACTATATTATAGGCAAATGTCTTGGGAACTGGGTTAAAGCAGACGGACAAAATATAGTTCCATGTAAATGTGTAAATATTAACAAATGTGTTTGAATATTTAATTGAAGACATCTTTCAACTCTATATTCGACACATTAAGTTCCAAGAAGCTATAAAAAAAGGTCCAAAAAGACTTTGGTATCGTGTATGAATACAATTATATAAATCTATTGTATTATTGCACTAGTGAACATATTTATCTTTATAGCATGGGGTTATTGCACTCCCAAACTCCTATGTTATGTGATAATAGGCTATATTATTTGGCCGTCATATTGAACTACATCAAATATATGGTAAGTAAATTTAATATTTGTGCATGTATTTGCTCAATGTGTGTGCATGTAGGTGTGTATAAGCAAGCAGGTGTCTACGTCAGTTCGGCACCAGATAACTGTCATAGAAAGACGGTAAACTGGTTGTATTTCTTTGATGTTTACTCAGCCCTTCTGATACGAACGTATACTAAGATATACACCTGGGAAAATGTTAAGCACCCCTAACATATTTAGACAGTGACAACAGATTTTTTTAAATGATTAATATTTTAATTAATGTAGAAAAAGTAATTCTCGAGTACAAATTGCTTTATATCGTGAGTGTGAGACGATACCGATGTAGCATGTCCGATCACTCAGAACTGAACAGAACAGAACAGAACAGAACAGAACAGAACAGAACAGAACAAAAATTTATTCTCATGAAGTCACATATGTGGCATGGAGAAATATATTAAATTACAGAAAAATATATACACGATATAAATCTAGGGACCATGTTTAATAAAAGTTGCTGTTTTAACAATTAGTGGTAAATATTTAGTTGACAGTAAGGAAACAAAGTTATCGATTGATGGGTATTGACAGTAATATGGTGGTAGCTATAATTGTCAGATTATGTAGTGATGGGCAGCATAGCAGAAAGTGGTATTCATTACCAATTACTATGTTACATGGCTGACATATTATATTATTTCTATCTATATTATACCATCTACCCGTTTCTATAGGTAATCTATGGTTGCAAGTTCTAAATTTCGTATACATAATTCTTAAATCTTTCGGTAATAATACAGTATAATCTTCTATTAATAGTATGCTTTTATACAATTTGTAATAGTTTGCTTTTGGCTAGTCAGACACTTTGGATCGCCAGGTTTGATTAAACTGGTCCATCAATAATCTCTGTACATGAATGATCGTTGGTTCCAAACATAGTTTAGACCACATTTATATAATACTGATTTGACAAGACTCAATGAATACAAATTTAAAATCACCATCAAACTTCAATTTGAACGTAATTCTGAACATGACAGATGACAGCTCATTGCAATTCTTTGGACACAATAGGTTTGCCTACTAACAGTCAATATTGATATATAAAGGGTTTCTGTCCATCTCACCATACACAAACATGTCAGGGGTACATAATTTTAGTCCTAGTATATATTCACAAAATTTAGATGCATTCTTTCTATTAGGAATGAGCTCTCAAAACTTCAGCCATATACATGTAATAGTATTGGTTTAACAAGTTGATCAAAAAGTTTTAGTTTACAGTCCATAGGAAGCGATCGACATTATCTAAATATGGAAAGCATGGCGTGTTCACATAGACGTTTTTTCACTTTCCGCCAATAAGATGGTATCCTCTGCATATAAAAGCACAATAAGCTTAAGAAACATGTCTAACTTGGTTTCAGCAATGTTTCTGAGACAACTCAGGTCATCAGTTATTTTCTTGTAGATATTGTTCCAGGTCATTGATATACAAGGCAAACAAGAAGAGAGAGAGATTTGCTCCTTGTCTAACTCATATGTTACATGGAAAACATTCTGTAAATCACCACAATGACCAACATGATTTGATACTTTAATACACATATTGCAAATAAGTTTAAAACATTTCCCACCAATATTTCTATTTAAATTTTTGATAAGCCATGCCGCCACTCAGTGTTCTGCCACTCCAGTGACAATATCACCGAGAAATCTCAGTCGTTCACTGTTAAGTATATAATAAACTGAACACGCTGTACCACTAATCCCTGTATAAAGTAACCTTACCATCACCCATTTTGGAAAAGATCGCCGCTTCACAGTATGGTTCGATGGGAGATTTTTCACACTTTTTCAGTATTACAGAACCCACATCCTCCAAATGACCCATAATAAATGGATGGTGAATCTTGTCTTGTACGCAGTTCTTTTCAGACTAGAGTTGTGGTATCACATGCCAAGTGCTATTAAATTTCTTTGGAAAGATATGCAAAATGCAAGAATAAATACTGTATCTTGGTTGAAATTATTTTATTGTAACCACTTAACCATCACAATTAATAATATCACAATATTCAATAATGCATTTCACTGTAATGATATCTCATTTTAGCATTGCAACATACTACATGTATACCGTTGACAAGGCATTTATCAATTCAAAATATTTCTGAAATTAGTTTTCCTTTCTTAAACTTAGTCATAACACAATTTATGCATTATTTCCTTGACTGTGAGAAGGCTTGATGAGTGAAAATGGCCAATTAATAAATTGATAAACTTGAACCATCCCAATATTTAGTAAGAATCCCATTTCCTCTGGCCATCCTACATGTGTGGCAGTATGTGCTTATTTGTAATATAGTTTTAGTTTAAGGTTGTTCAGTTCACTATACTAGTATATAATTAGACCTAATTTGCATAATTGCCTGCTAGGCTAGCTTCACCTGTTTAGTCTACAACACATACATTATCTTGAACACACGTCGTCCACGTACACTAATTACAACACAATACCCGTCCATGCACACCATCAGGGAGGCCTTCTTGACAATTAGTAGTAGCTTACATAGTTCAATTATATTATACTTCCATACTAGGTTGGGTTTTAAAAAAAAAAGATTATTGGGGTTTTAAGTCGCTTTCAAGATTCTTTCACGTATATCACAACCACCTTCCATCAAAGACTGAATTCCACCTAGGTGGACGATCCGGACTATCGATCTTCCATCAACTTTTTTATGATTCCACTGCACAATGGTGAAACGATTTCCTGGGTGCAGTGTCCATGGCATTTTGGAAGAACATTCAAAAACAATATCTGCCATGGAAAAACATTTTAAAATAATACCCGAGATAGAAAAACATTCAAAGTGCCAAACTTCTGTAACACAGGTGTACAAGATATATCGACAAGACATGTCATTACAACACTGCAAAGCTCAAGACGAACAACCTATCACAACTTATCGCTAATGCATCAAGAAAACTCAATGAGCAGAGAAGAATTACTCTCAGCTGGATAACAAGGACTGGCTCTGGTGTTGGTGTGTACCTGATTGATTGATTGATTGAAGTTTGGTGTTTTTACAGTCGCCTTCCAGCATTGCTGATTTCGGCAGACTGTGTGTACCTCTTTCCCAGCTATTTTATAAGAAAATAGGTCAATAAGGGACATTACTCTGTTTCAAAGTGAATTACTATATCTCCTTTACAGAGCGATTCAAGTTGATGAAAAATAAATGATGCAGACAGAAGTCATGAGATACTGTATTGGGATATTTCGAACTCTAGATTATTTATTTGGATATTTCCACTCAAGCCTTGTCTCAGGCAAGAAAATAAGGTACATGTTACGATTAAGTATCTTCATGAAAAGAGGAGATAATCAAAATCGCCTTTATAATATACTCAACAAAATATGTTAAAGGCTGGCAGATATTTTGTGGGAAAGTTTTCTATCAAATTTGAAAACTCAGCTTGAGGAATCTGGTGCTGTTCTTCTTTCAATGTTTCTGTAAGTTCTTGATGAAGCATACCTGATGAAGCATACCAATGAAATTCTCCATTGTAAAAATAACATAGAGCTAAATTAATACGGCCCCAAAAAGCCCTTAATTAATTTTGTAGAGTATATATAGCACAACAATGATATAGTATTATAATAAATTCCAATTGATGAATTTGCTGACAATACATATTACACCCTAGGCAGAAAAGAACTGACACTTGTCCAAATGTATTCAAGCTACCAAGACGGTGCATTACAACACACATTTAGGTAGCATCATCAAAGGGCGCAACCTTTTTTTTCTCAGTAGATATCACATGTTTTTCTGTCAGTTCCTTGAACAATTTCACAGTTTCCTCGTCACCATCGGACATCGCGGACTTGGACAGTTCCTGACGATAAAAACAAATATTGAATAAAAAGAATATTTATAATGGTTCTTGTAAGATGTGTAACTAATGTTGGTTTGCTTGCTGAAGGTCCAATGGTTAGTTTAAATATAACTAAAGCGGCTTTTAAAATTGAAATAGAATTGGTTCATATTTTGAATTATTTTGCAATAATATTTACAGCAAATATGACCATACTATTGAGCATGGAATTGGTACAATATACTATTATTATTATTATTCCTATATAATTTTATAAGATGGTTATCTACTCACTGCAGCAGTAGGAATATCCTTCTTAGACTTGAAAATGTTCTGAATGAGACTTCTGCGAGCTAGAGAAACATCATGTCCCATGTTCGACCTAACCATTGCATCATCCAATGCACGTTGATAGTAACGTCGGGAAGGCCTGCGAAGTATACAAGTATATGTGCAATCATACTTAAAATCGGTTTTGTAATCTCGGGGCCTGATATATCCATTGCTTATCGTACATAACCACAACTCTGGGGCATAAACAAGGTTAACTGACCACGTGACACAGCTTCCAGGACAGCTAGTTGCTGCCTACCTACCTGACATTCTGGACCTGCAGTGCCTCCAATATACATATTATTTTTCTTAAATGGGGTTTAGAGCAGCTTTCAAGGATCTTTCCCTTATATCAATGCTCGTCATTTAGGGCAGCAGGAAACCTGCAACATCTGTAGCGCTGAATGTTGCAGTAAACCTGCAAGCACCGGCTGGTACTGACAGACCAAGGATGATAACTGTATTGCCACTCTACAGACAGCGCATCCTATCAAAATCGCGTCAGAAAGGTAACTTTCGTGGACATTGATGCCATGCTCCCAAGACGAATTTTGAAACCAGGGCCTTCGGCTCTGATGTCCCAATGCTCTACCATTGCGATACCACTCACCACCGTTGGGTGTGACGAGGACCTCACAGTCAGGCATATTTTGCTTGACTGTGTGGACTTTGCAACTCAGCATGCCGAGTTTTATTCTTTGCCTAATCGCAAACATTTATTTACCCAGGTTCCTGGGCACCTTATTTTATCCTTTTTAAAGGAAATTAGACTTTACGAAAAGTTTTAAATCATGTATTTTCTTGTTATTGTCATCTATATATCGCCATTTCTCGTTTATTTTTGCTTATTTTATTTTCTTGAATCGAATCCGTTGTTAGTAATTGTTTTAATAAGTAATTGTTTTAATATGGGTGTAACATCGCGTATGGGTGAAATATGCTCGCTGCGACATAAAGCACTAATTCATCATCATCATCATCATCATCATCATCACTATTATTATTATAGTTATTACCTGACATGTTTGACCTCCAAAGCCCCCAACATCAGCAGCACAGCGCTACAGCCCGGGTCAAGTTTCAGAACCTCCTCCGCAGCTTCGTCAAAGACGCTCCGCATCAGGTCAGGGTCGCCATTCCCACACTTATACAACAAACATCATCGGTTCAGACTCACACAAAAATAAAATATCTATCAATCTACCAGAAAGCAAATTCTCTCATGGATCAAACTGCTAAAAACAAAACTTTCATCGATCAAAATGCAAAAAAAAAGGAGCACTCTAGACTTGTCTCATGGCTCAAAGACCCATACAAAACATATCTTTGCTTATCTACATAACACACATTTTATATATACATGTATTTTCTTTAGCTCAATATGGATAAAACATTTGTATGAGGATTTGATCAGGTAAATTATTTCTATTAATTTGATCCTTAGCTGCGTAGAGTCACTTTAAATATCAGTGTTCCTATACATTTGATAATAACTGAAGGACTAATGTAGAATTGGTTTACTGTTATAAATACCAAAATTATTAAATTACAACTGAAGAATGGTAAATTCTCTAAACTCACAATTATTTGTTGGTACGCCAGGGAAGCCAACTTTAGAAGTGTTTCCAGTTGAACTTGTCTTAGGCTTTAACAGAATTTGAAATTAAGTAAAGCAGTTTCTTAATTACCTACATAATATTTCTGAGGAGTGTACTGGAGTGACATCACCTGTCTGTCTAAGAACACTGCACAGCTCAAAGGAACGTCACCCATTACAAAATAAGAAAAAGAAAAGTTCATTGTATCTATTTTCTTTAAGATTGATTGGTCAACATCGCAGCAGGAGTCTTATTCCCATATGTGAATTCTCCAAATTATGCCATAAACTGTCATTTCTCAGAATATAAATTTAAACCTTTCCGAGTGTGCCATATGTAATGTCTTCCTTATCACAGCATCAGCCTCAGCTACCAGCCCCTGTTGGATGTACATATCTGCCAGCACCTGCAAAATACACAACAAAATACAGAAAGGCTGGTCAATATTTTTTTCAAACTTACCAACCATTTGTTGTGGTGCATGACAAATTTATCAAATGGTGAAATCCAGGCAAATTGCTAATGAAGAATATTAGACAATGGGATATTACTGACATTACTCATTTGTTGATACAACC
Organism: Lepetodrilus schrolli; assembly: GCA_032361225.1. Taxonomy (NCBI): domain Eukaryota; kingdom Metazoa; phylum Mollusca; class Gastropoda; order Lepetellida; family Lepetodrilidae; genus Lepetodrilus; species Lepetodrilus schrolli. The sequence continues at coordinate 22,285 of JAUTBT010040500.1, read as the reverse complement.
ATCATGTTCACTGAACATCTTTAATACATATGTCAGGTGTCTGATGAATCATTTCCAATTTTTAGGATTTGGAGGATACATACTTGCCAAAGATAGAGTTGCGTCCCTTCCTTCATAACACATTCTTGTACAGTTTGCACATCGCTTGACACAACACCTTGTAGGACTCCAGTGAACTGGCTAATGTCTTCTGTGTTGGAAGGAAGACTGGAAAGCTGCAATATTAAACGTCATAAAATCATTATATTGTCAACAAACAAAATTTTCCTCAGAACGTTTTGAGAGTGACAATTAAAACATTTCCCCTAATATTTCTCAAAACAAATATTTCCAAGATTTAAATTCCTGACCTGTGTGATAGCTTCCTTAGCCTCGTCCAGTCTGTTGGTCAGTATCAAACTGACCACCCTCTGCTTCCAGCACCAGAGTGCCACTCCAGCTTGGAGAGAGTGCCCTGCCTCCAGTACTCCCTGCAAGTACTGTTGTTCTAGACCCAGCAGTTGGGAGCGTCGGGGAGTGGTACTCAGCATTGCTTCGGCGTGGATGGCAGCTATCAGACTACACCTGCTGGAGATGGAATCTGTAAACATAGGAAAAAAGAAATCCTACATCACTTGTGTCAAGAAACCAGGGTATTAATTATTTCACGACACTCTCTTATTCTCCAAGAGACGTGATCAAGGCCCCGTTCCTTTCAACTGTGCAAAGTGTTCTTGACGTCACTCCAGTATGAAAGGAACAACTCACACATGTCTCTCACAAGCAAGGTGGCAGCAAAAGAGTTGCCTTAGATGTGGTGACGTCACTGTACTTTTCCTGTGAGGTCTGCACTACCTCACCAGTGAGTACAGACCGCGCAGTGTGCGAATACAGACTGCACAATGTGAGAGACGTTCAGTTTACAAAATGTTCTGCTTGGAGTACTCCAAACACATCACACAGTTGAAAGGAACAAACCTAGAGAATGGAGAGGATTTTGTCGGGTAGGGTACAGCTAATTTTCCCTGGCATTTGGTAAATTGATGCTTTTCAAGATCACTGTTTTTTATGGTTGGCTCAGGAAACACTACTTCCTACTACAAAGTGGTACATAGTGCTACGGTACCCATTTAGCAAGAATAGGTAGTATTATATGTAGTACTACCTTAGACTACAAGTTTACATCTTGTAGTATTTGTTAGGAAAATCAAAAGCATGGCAGCAAATCAATTGCACTTAGAAGCAAATCACGCCCAGAGAACTTTTTTCGGGAAAAGTAGTGTAGCCTGGACAAACTGCTGATAAAGGACAAGTATTTAGAGAATAACCCACGAGATACGAGTGATTATGGAAAATATGTCCCGAGTGAAATTAATGTTCACAGGAACTTTGAACATTAATTTCATGAGGGACGTATTTTCCATAATCACTCGTATCTCGTTGTTATTTAAAAAATTTGGAATTGGGGTTTAGAGTCGTTTCAAGATTCTTTCACTTATATCACGACTTGTCCGTAGCGCTGAATGTTGCAGTAAACCTGCGAGCACCAGCTGGTACTAACAAGACTAAGGATGATAACTGCATTGCCACTCTACAGACATCGCATCCTATCAATATCGCGTCAGAAAGGTAACTTTCGCGAACATTGATGCCGGGCCCCCGAGGTGAGATTTGAACCTGGAACCTTTGATCTCCGAAGTCTAATGTTCTAACATTGCGCTACCACCCGCCCCTTATCCACAACGTATATTGAATAATACAAAATGGATACCTCTCTGCAACTCTGACAAGAACATTTCAAACAAATGAAGGACAATATCCACTGACCAGGACGGAGATGCACAGCTTTCTGTGCGGAGGAGAGAGCATTGTTCTGGGGCTGTTTCCTACTGTGGAGCCCTCCTTGCAGGTGCCCTAGTGCCAGTAGAACTGGAACTTTCTAGAAGTCAGAGAACAGCCAAGATATTATTATCACTGATTTAATCCAACAAAGAATGATTAACAAATCAACATCAGCAATGTGTTTATCAAATTCAAATAAACTCCATTTCTGCCAATGATAATGAGAAAAATCCACATTACAATTCATCACACTGAGTTATCTCCCTTGGTTTGTATTTTGAGATAACATGAATCCTGATAATGATTTCCCTTGGATCATAAGATAATATTAACCCTGAATTATCTCCAATGTAACATTTTTGAGATTTGTTATCACATGATTCTAATACCTTATCACCATGACAACACAGGTCGCTGGCAGCCCGGGAACAATGTGAGGCAGCGTCCCCAAGCTCTGGAAAGTGGGCGGTCAGAATGGACGACAGGACTGTCCACAGACGAAAACAGGATGGGTACTTCCGTATCGCTTGCTGGATGGATCTCTTAGCCAGTCGTAGGTTTCCCTGAAGAGGTAGAGAAGATCGATCATAAGACCATGTATTTTCTCAAAAATGAATTCAATCGCCTGATTGGTCAGTTGGTTTTCATTATACCATAGAAGTCAGGGTTGAACAAAAGTCATTACTGTAAAAAAAATAATGTATTATTTTAGGACTGGTGAAATAGTTACACATGTCAGTATTAATCAGTGCAGCTTCCCTGCTGGCTATAGGCTACTTTTGATTTTTGGATGGTCATTGGGTAAGGCTACAGGAATCTGGAACTACACTTAGGAAAATCCTGCATACTTCGATACTACTTCGATCTTAGTATGCGCCTAAATCATAATCCTGATAGTTTGTGATAATTTTCTAGCTAAAGTTCCAATTTCCTATATTTTGTAACGCCTAATTTTTTATTTCACTAAACCATGTGTTTGTTATTAGACTGATAATAAAAATCATAATGTAAGACTTTCAATGTTCAGTGCCTTCAATAATTTTGATAATGTCAACTTTAAATAGAATCCATGTCATAAATATAATAGTTAACATTAATATTTCTAAATGTTATTTGGAGGCACACCTGTAGGATGTTAATGGCGGCGGACAGCCACGTGACGTCAGCCAGAGATGGATCGCCGTCGCCAAGCTTGAGCAGCTCCTGAATGGCTGCTGTTGCCAGGTTGGCATCGGACTGAAGCAAGCCGAGCGAACATAACGCCTTAAGACCCTCGGCTGATGGCTCGGACTGCTGGGATCTGCACAGGATGAATTTATGTATTATTAACTGATCCAGAAAGACCCACACAAAAAATGGTGCAGACGAGTCACCAGTAACTAGAAGATTACTTACCCATTGAACAGGGCTGTCTTGGCGCCCTCTACATCTCCAAACTTGTGAGCCACCATGCCTAGGGCAGAGTAGATATGGGATTTGTCCTCATCTAGTTCTACGACCTCCAAAGCCGTGGTGTAAGCTGCAAAATGTATATCAAATCAATTCAGATAAACACATCACAAAACTTTAACAGAATACAGGTTAAATATTGCCTTGGTACTTTTGTGGTAAAGTTTGACAGGGTGTAAACTGACATGGGGGTGGGGGGCCTTTTGGTAGTGCAGTGGTGGAACGTTGGACTTCGGAGCCAAAGGTTCCAGGTTCAAATTCCGCCCCGGGAGCCCGGCATTAATGTTCGTGAAAGTTACCTTTCTGACGCGATATTGATAGGATGCGATGTCGGTAGAGTAGCAATGCACTTATCATCCTTGGTCTTGTCAGTACCAGCCGGTGCTCGCAGGTTTACTGCAACATTCAGCGCTACGGATGTTGCGGGTTTCCTCCTGACCTAAACTGACATGTCGTGATATAAGTGAAATAATCTTGAAAGCGACTCTAAACCCCAATTCAAAAGAAAAAGAAAAAAAAGTGATTACCGATATATTGGCAACTCGGTTGGGTTGGGGGGTAAGAAAAAGCATGATGGTTGCATGGTGTGCCGTGATGTCTCTGCAGGTCCAGACGGAGTTTAGACAGTAAACTGATCGCCACGGAGGAGCGGGCGGAGATATTCGAGGAGCAGCTACGAACTGCCCAGGTGGTAGCCCAGGAGGCTGAGATGAAATACGATGAGGTAGGTTGTCCCAGCCCCTGTCAGCACTGCCTCACGCTGATGCAGACATCTCTCTATTCCTTGCAGGCCTGACCGGAGAAGCTCCTCACTGCCCCGGGCTGATGCCTGTTCCTGATCCTTCTTGGATTTGCACGCTGGAGAGCACAGGACTTGCTGTGGAGGTGTTTTGTGTTTGATATTGCAGTATTTCTACCAAGATTTAAACAATTATTTCAGACCTCTCTATGCAGGTATTAATTTGGCTCGATTTGGTCAACTACTGCTATAACAAACAACAAGCATTTTAATCCAACTAATCAATCTTTTTTTTCTCCAACTAATCGAAAGACATTTTGTTATTTCAGCCGGTTACTTAAGAGCAGAGACTACAGTCTTTATTACGCCGGGACAAACACTTGCGTTACTGATTCTGTTGAACTTGTGGTGATGGGTTAGTTCTGGTGTCTGTTCCACAGAGGACGCAAGGTGCTTGAGAGCAGGAGTCTTGCTGATGATGAGAGGATAGATCAGATGGAAGCTCAGCTGAAGGAGGCCAAATACATTGCAGAAGACGCTGAGCGCAAATACGATGAGGTGATGTCCTTGTCTGCCACCAGGTGTCCTTCTGCCCGCCCGCCGCCCGCCGACTACTAGGCATGACTCGTGCTAACAAAACCTCTTTGCGCAGACAAACAAACGCACTAACGCACGCACGCGATTAACATGTTTCTTTCAGGATTTAGTCGCACGACCCTTTCTTCAACCGGAATGTTGGCGCCGAGTTCCAGTTGGAGTAATGTGGTCCCAGAGTAGTGCCAATATATTAATAATACTGTTGTCGCTGTCGACTAAAACAGCTCATACCTCGCCTGTGGTTGTTGTCTAACACGACTACTCACATCCCACTGTCTGTCATCGCTAGAGCTCGTAAGGTACTGGAGAACAGGAGCCAGTCAGATGAGGAGCGCATTGAGTTCCTTGAGAAGCAGCTGGAGGAAGCACGATGGATTGCAGAGGACGCGGACCGTAAATATGATGAGGTGATGGCCTCTTTGTGACGTGACACACCATCCCAATCGACAGTGTTTGAGTAGGGCTTTGTCATAGGCATGTCGGGCATAGTGATGTACGTGCCATTTTGGGGGTAAGGGGTGGGATGAATAGTCTTCCGATTGCTGGAGATTGGGGTTTTATAGCAATAGTCGAGTATTATATTTATAGAAATAGAATGGGGATTTATAGCCATTGATCATCTGTGCCTTTTGCAGTGCTGGCTGAAGTGAAAGTATGCTTTCGCTAGTTTAGATCGTCTTCTAATTTTTTCTCTCTAAATTTGCTGTCGCAATTGGGTGAAAGATTCCCGCAGCGACATTAAACTCCATAATCACTCACTCACTCTAAATTTGCTTGCTGGAAATCATTTGAAAACAACTTTTATATAGCATTCCAAATGTTTGTTAGATCTACTCAAAGGATAATATGAGGCAGGCTTGTACCTACCTTCTTGACATCAACAATACAATACCAAGCTATCCTGGATGTGGATATTGTCATCAAATTGAACTTCCTATGATGAAATCTTGATTTATTTGCCCTTTCCTGTGGCCATTTCATTACACAGTCTCCAGTGTATGAAGTGTTAGTGATTGCATTTAGTCAAACTAAACTGATATGAATTTACTAACATCTGCATTTGAAACATTCTTTGACTTAGAAATCTTTTTATTAAATATTTTTGGTACTTTGTTTTCCTCCCTTTAAACCTTAAAATATTTCTTTTAATATAACAAATTGTAGAAAACAATATTACAAAATTTGACTCATTGATATTTTATTTGAATATTCATGGCATGACAGATTTCTAGCTGAAAGAGTGTATTTAATTGCATTGTTTGAATGATGCAAAGATTTGTGTTTATTTCAGATGCATGCTGAAAGGAGAGCATATTTTGGAATGGCATGATGCATATAATAATGATGATGATTTATGAATATGTTCATGTAAATGTGAAGTATTGAAATCCTTTTACTGATAATAACACTTATAACGCCAATTGACGTGAAATTATTTTAATGTTGTTTGTTTTTACATCAACTACAATACTAATACTAGAATGATTAATATATGTTGTAAATTGAAATTCAATTTTCTGAAATGTTCATATGTGGTAAATCATATTTGAAAAATAAAATAAGATAATAATAATAATGTAACTAGTAGATTTTATTAAACATTCTGCTCCAGGGTAGGATGCATCTATTAATAGACTGCATTAACAATGTCCAGAAAAATGTATTTTCTTGAAATATTCTGTTCTTCAATTTTTAAGATCAATGCCTACATTTAATGATGTAAAAAGATTATTTTTAAACAGTGACATTGCATTTTCTGATTTGTTAATGCAGTCTTGTTCTTGCCATGCTGAATGTATGTGTATTAGTGTTAGATTTGTTGATCCAAGATTTGTATTGCCCGGGCAATCCACATTTGGATCCAGCAATGTACATTTGGGCCCAATAGAAGCCTTGTTCCAAGGAAAAGCCATGTGCTTCCATAGTTTGACAGTAGCCTGCATCCGAGTGTTTTTAATACTAACTCCAGCCTCCAAGCTGGTGTCATGTCGTGTCGGCATGCATGCAAAGAGTTGAAAACTTTGAATGTGAACATTTCACAGATCTGTGTGAGTAGAAAGCATGACGCCTTGTTCCATCAGTGTTCAAAAAACCCTTGTGTGCTGTGGTCTTGGGACATATTTCCTTGAAAATTAAAAATATAAATTATTTATTAAAAATGTTATATTTGATTTGTCGCATTGGCAAATTTATCAGAAAATTGCGATTATCTGGGGGTACAAAATTTGTATTATTGTCGTCAATCTTGCAATTTGCGGCTTTAACAAAATGTATTGAAATATCCATAAAAAATAATCAATGTTTTTCGGGGCTTTGGTTAAGGGAAGAATCTTGCAATTTTTGGCATTGTTAAAAAGCTATGAAAAATACTCCCTTTTATTAACGTCCCAAGACATCATTCAATTAAAACTGGACATTTATGGAACTGACCAATGACGTTGATCTCGATGCAGGCCGCCCGTAAGCTAGCGATCACAGAGGTGGACCTTGAACGCGCAGAGGCTCGTCTGGAGGCCGCAGAAGCGTAAGTACAATTCCGTAGTGATTCCACAGAAAGGTTCCACTCTGATTCCGTATTGAACTGTCTTGTGTCCCCAGACTGTTCGCAAGTTGACCTTAGCTGAGAAAGAGAACGAACGTCTGGAGGAGATGAGCGATGACTATGGGAGGTTGGTGAGATCCTGGGGGTTGGGTTCAGTAGCAGCTACCTTCACGCTTCTTTCTTGTTAAACCTTCTTTCTGCTGGGGGTGATCGGAGATGCCCGGTGTGGGCTGTGATTGACCAGCTGGAAGAAGGTTGCCCAAAGACACCCTCACTCTCTCTACACAACACTATCCTCTGGGCTTGTATATCTAAGACTACACTTGATACACTCTCGGTACACTCTCAATACATTCTCTTGGACACTCTTGGACACTCTCTTGGACAATCCATATGCTCTGTGCACTCACTGTACAATTCACTCAGCTTGCATAGCTACAACCTCACAATCTCACAATCTCACACCAGCTGGGGATATTAGGGTTTTACAATTACTTTTGATGTCTAGAGTACACCAGAGCTCCCATTATTAGTAGCGTTGTTTTATACAAAAATGTTTATTTTACTTTATGTATGTGTTGCTGATTTGTAAGACTAACCAGTCGTAGACTGGCTAGAGATTGTGTGATGTAGTAGGATCCTTAGACTTTCTTTCGGCTTTTTTTTGTTCTGATAATTATTTATGAATACATTTCAAATTTATTTGGCATATATAATCTTATTATAATTTGCGTATGGGTGAAAGATTCCCGCTGCGACGTTAAGCACCAAATTAATCTTATAATAATATTCTGGATAGTGATGGGTGCTTTCTTGCGGGCTATTTTAAAGGACGTCAGATTTTGAAAGGCTAATTTTCAAATGTCCATAGTTGTCCATAGTTGATTCTGTGGATTATGAAGAAAATTACTCGACAATCTCTATCGTTTCTCAGTACAGTTGGGCATGGGCTTTGATGTCTGACTTTGCATAGAGATAACCGTGATTGAAATGGGTCAGAACCGTTTATTAAATAACGTTCAAAACGGCGCATTCTAAATTAGTCGTGGTACCATGCAATTGTTTATGTGTCATTTTCCAAAAGTTTATGTAATATAAACATGAAAATGTAGGGACATTCAAGTTCTTTTTAGTTCAAAAACATTGTTGAGCACAGACTCTGTTGAGGTCTAGATCTTTGGTCTCGTCTGATACTTGTCTTATCATGTTTATGCTATTTTCAGTTGAAATTTTAGAGGTGCAAAGCCATTTTCTTAAGCTCGGTTAGATCTTTTAGATATGTTGTAGATAGAAAGCTTTTTGAAATGTTGACCTTAAGGAAGGCATGGCATGACAAAGGATTTGTGTTTGTGTTTTTGATTTGACAGGACGCTATCCGCATAGACTAGTTAATTGTTGTGAAACTAATGGCTTGGATTTGAAAAGTCAGATACTCCTGTGTAATTCTACATCACAAGATTATGTTGTCATAATTTAAGATCCTCCCATCCTTCTGACCCCCTTCCAAAAGCAACAGCGATGACCTTTGACCTGTCAGTTTTTGCCCAGTCCCAGCTTCCACCCCACAGACACACTATCTTGCTTGCCTTTCACCGATTTCTTGCTGTGTACAGGCACCTCTTGGATCAGTCCACAGGCTGTACAATGCATAGCACTACAACTGTTGATATAGGAAATTACAAATGAGTATGCAAGTGCATGAAGAATTTCAAACTTCTTTTCTGTACGGTTTTCTGCATTCTTATTTTATTTTTTTGACTTCCGTAGTTTGGGTTTCTAATTGTAAACCAGTTTCAGAGATAATTTATTTTCATTAAATTCTTTATACATGAATTGGAACGTAGACATATATGTGAATGATGTTTGTTTTGAATTCTTTACTTGAAAACTGGAAATATTTGAGTTATATTACTTGTAAATTGATAAAAGTGAACATGTAGCCTCTTTCAGAACCACAGCAATACACAACAAAAAGTAGTTATTCATAAATTTATGCTTTTTGTTTGTTCTTGAACTATTCAGTTTTATTTTGAATGTTATTTTCTGATACTGTGATAAAATCAAAAGGAGTTTGCAGGTAGTTTCTTTGAAGATGAAATCTACTTATAATTGTATCTTGTGTTTGCTATTACAAACAACATATGCTATAGAACTACTTCCAAATTTAGAAATTTATTAGCAATATTTTACATGGATTCATCGTCGCAATTCCCATTGTGACGTAAAACAATAATTCACTCGCCCATTTCATGGATTCGTTTGCATTTATGCAAGAAAAATATTGTTTTACACTTAAAAGATTCCAACACTAAATTTGAAGAAATTAAGAAGTTGTAGATGTTTAGGTCATGCTTTTTTCGAAAGGGTAAATATGATTTTTATATGCTCTGAAACTGGTCTAGTTCTACTACAATAATTTACATTGGTCTGAAATGTTAGTTATTTGAGCACATTAACTTTATGTTGTCTTACTAATCTCTCATAAATATAAATATAAATATAAAGTTTTATGTGAATCTAATGATTCTGTAAATTATAGTTTAATTTCTATAAAAGTTTAATTTCTCTATTAAATTTGTTATTTGATATTAAACAATTTCAATTCAACAAATTCAACAATTTCTGATTTCATAATTTTCTATTAAATATTATTAGAAATCGGGGAGTTTTCAAATTATTTCCCATAAATGAACATCTCCCTGATTTCAGTATCAGCATCGAAATATTTAAGCTTGCTTTGTGCAAGGTTTGTTGAACTTTAACATTGTTATGTTAGGATTTAGATTGCATGACTAATTGCGTGTGTGTTTGCTGTTTGACATTTTCCAGGAAGTACAAGCATTATGAAGCTGAAGTTAGCAATCTAACCACAAACATTAGATCGTTTGAAATTAGTGAAGAACAGGTAAGATTATCCATTAAGGGATGGCTTGCACCTTTTCCCATGATGCATTGGTCGTTGGCGCATCAGTCCCTATATTGCTGCCAGCCAATCAACCTTGGTCAGTGCTTGCTGAATATAAACAAAATTAGTTTGAAATCGGCATGATACGTGACGAGAGAAAAAAATGCTTTAGTTTTTTTTATTTTCCGCCGATTATTGGCTTCTTCTGTTCAATTTCACCTGCATTTTTTACTTTGGTTGATTGCATCCGTTCCAATCTATTTTGGGACCATTGCAGCAAGACGGGCGCCAACATCAGCTGCAGCTGGATGGAATAGTTAGCGCCTTGGCCCGCCAGCCAATCGGATTGTTTGAATACTACTTGTCGGCAGCCTCTCCTAGGTATAGGCTGCACCAGTATAGGGACTGAACACGGTCTGCCTGTGTTTTAGCTGGAGGTGGGAACAGACTGCAAACCACCCTAGCTCACTGTTTTGTTGGACCAGGCAGGGTTTGAGTGTTGCCCGCTGTGTGACCCATGACTTCGTGATCAGTTGGTCGCATGTCTCTGGTCTGCGCTCCCCCCAAACATCCATCTCATTCTCTCTCTCCCTTGTAGATTCATACGTGCGTCCCTCGTTTCCCGTACCTCCCCACTTCCCTTCAACTCCCGTGTTGGCGCATTGTCTGTTGACGTCCGCCATGCGTAGAGACACTCACCTATCATCTAACACACCCAGTAACAAGCCCTCTTTTTTTTATCCCGTTCCAGCAAAATTTATGACCTTGACGAGGAGCTTCACATAGTGGGTAACAATTTCAAAACCATCCAGGTCCAACTCGACCAGGTAAGCTGAGCTAGGGCTGGTGTCAGGGAGGCAGCTTGCTATCTCCGTCTAACGTTGCAAATCTGTATTTCAGGAAGATTCTCGAGCTTGAGGAAGAGTTGAAGGTTGTGGGCAACAATATGAAATCACTGGAAATCAGTGAACAAGAGGTATCACCATAGTTGCATGGTGTCCAAAAGTCTGCCTGATTGCAGGCCTCAAACGCATGCGTTTCCGTACCAACGAGTGCTAGATTATCTGCTAACCGCAGTCGATCCAGAAATTGCTACGTCACTCATCCCAATCTTTTATATCGGCTCCTGACAGTGGTTTTGGCAGTCTTTTTTTTCTTTCGATCGATCGAGTTCCTTATTCAGTTGCCTGTAGTTTTTCATACAATCACCTAGTGTCTGGTGTGCACTCTCAGCGAGAGAGGGCCCGTTGTTTTAGTTTGGTTAGGAACTGCATGGGTAGATGCTTCACCCGAGGATTAACTTGGAAGCAGTTGTCACAAGGTCTCTCAGATAGTATAGACCATGTCCCTACTAACTCGGTGAAATATCCCCCTCCCAGATTTGCTGTGCTGAGGATGGAAGTTGCCATAGGTTATGCCAAAGACATTGATTTGTCTTTTTTTAATGATTATTTCATTTGCCATATTATTTATGATTATTTCAGTTGTTTTATGTTCTAATGGAACTCACTTGTCTAGCAAGGCACCATGGGTTCCAATGGGACTGCTGTTTTGTAGGCTGCTATGCTTTCTGATGGGACTGCTTTCTTGTTATTTATCAAGCATTCTCATTGGATTGCTGTCTTGTAATAAAACAAAGTTCCAGGAAAGAGAAATTGCTGGTTTATTGAAGAGGATCGCCAGAGGCCATTTTTTGTCCGACTCGGGGATACTTAAAGGCACACAGACACTAGAACAAACAGAGGAAATTTTACCATTTTTTAAATTTTATTTGGGTAGATACCAGTTGACTGCAAAAAAGCAACTGTTTAGAACCTTAAGATTTTGCATGCTAGCTGTCAACTATTTTGACATTTTAACTGAAATATGTGAAGATTTCCCTTGCCATAGAAACACTAACATTGTAAACTTTGCCTTTTCGAAAGTCTCTCCCTTCTCAGTGTATATATTCTGTGCATGTTTGTCCAAGGTACAATTAAAGTTTCTTAAAGCTATATTTCTTTTCGTAACTTAGTCATTATTTTCTCACCTGAGAGAGTCCTTGATGAATGGGAAAAACATGTTTTCTAAGTTTTTGTATTAGTAATTGGAAGGTAAAAATACATTATTAAAGTGTAATTCTAGTGGCAGATGGTAGTTTAAAGATATAATATAGTTGATTTTGTAGTTTTTGTGCTGGATAATATCGATAAATGATACTCAGCTCTCACTGTGGAGTGACACACTTTTAATTCCATTTTTACCAATAGTTTATATCATTCTCTGTATTCTATCATCTACTTCAATTTTAATTAAAAGATTTTTGCATGTTTTTCATGCTGCTTTTCATTTTAAACAGTCTATGGTATAATTAAATATTATTTGTTGCGTATCGATGAAAGATTCCTGTTGTGACGTAAAACAAGAATTCACCGACTCGTCTTTTTCAGTGACGAATATAAAAAGGAAGTAGATGGCAGGGGGTAATGCGAGACAAACTGTAACTCGCGAGACAGACAGACGGAGACATGGGGATATCTACATTTAGAAAACATGGTTTTTCCATTCGTTGAGGAATCTCTAAGTTGAAAGAATAATGCATAGTAATGACTAGCTAAGTCTACTTACGAAAAGAGGAGATGTTAAAAATCTCTTAAAATGTTTACATCAGTGTCCAACCCCCATAGATACATCACTGTGTGGATTTCTTGGAGGTTTTTCTTAACATGCATGGACGTGCAATTTACTAACGGTAAGGCAGAATATCTGGCCATGATCGATTATCTCCCCTTTTCCTCTCCTTATTGGCCAGCATGCAATACGATATGTGGAGTCTTTACATGTTGTCTTAAAGTAACACACCAACTTTCCTGACCCCTGACTAAGCAGTGGGTGTTCAGTTTTGAGTGGTGAAGTCCCCGTGTGGTAAACTCTGGGAGGGACTGCCACACATGTCACTAATAAACACTGCCCTCTTGTCTGTCAGTGTCATCACTCACTTCACCAGTTGTTTACAAATCTTCACATATTTCAATCAAAATAAAAGTAGATATTGCGTGTAAAATTATATTCCAAAATTTGTAACTTTTCAAAACAAAGTTTATAACAATTTCCTCAGTTTGTTTAAATCCCATGTTTGCCAAAATTATTTTGTCGAATTTGGGATAGTTTCAACCCCCCCTTACAAATTTGGCGAGGATGAAATATTCATCATGCACAGTAAATTTAATCTCGCATTCCAGCTGTGTGCAGTTGTCATGGTTACCAGTCGTTAATGCTGTTTCTCTTTGAAAAAGTGAATCTTCCTTTCTTCCATTCCGAGCGAGGCTCTAGTCCAGTTTCAGAGCGTGGTACATCTTGGACACCTACATTTCTCATACGAAAATCTTCAGAATGAAGAACACCATTTTTTACACATAACTTTTCATGTTTTCAAGTGTGTTTACATAAATGTTTAGATATTTAGATGTATAATCTATATTATATATCTGCATTGATCAAATTATCATTTAACAAAATATACTCCATTTTGTGCTATTCAGAGCTCTAGATAAGCTTTTAGTGAATTGGGTACAGTACCCAGTGCATTCACTCATAACTGGGTATTATCAATATTAGATGGGTATCAAAATAAATTATACCCCTGCATTAACTTTAATTGGGTATTGATATGAAAATCATCAAATTTAATTGGGTTTGGGGACATTTTATTTGCATATTTTACGCAAATATGCAGCTTATCTAGAGCTCTGGCTATAACACGTATATTTGTATAATAATGTATGAAAGCTGTATTAACCTATCAGTAGGCAATAGGTTTTTCAAGGATGTTAAACCAGTGTACCATTATTTGAAGATTTTATGCACAGAGCTCAATGATGTACTAGTATATTTCTTGGAGGAATTAATTGTAATGATGATCGTTGCAAATGGATGAAAGATTCCTGCAGCGATGTTAAACTCCATCACTCATTGTAATGATGACAATACTGATCTTGTACCCTGTTCAAAATCTTAACACGTAATGGGGACTAGCCTGCCCCGATGACCATGGAAATTGGGAGTATACTGTATGCTTAATAAATATTCAAAAGGAATTTACAAGCCATATACTGAAATTTTTACATACAATTAGCTATATCCATTAATATGCCAACATTATTTATGATTTTGTAATGAAAATTACAAAGAAAAAGAAACATTAATTACTAGTATATGAATATATTTAAAGAAGTGCTAAACATCGTTTTCGGAAGGACCAATCAATTCCGATATTTCTCACAAAATATATTTTTGGAAGTTTTTTTCTTTTCTTTTCATTATGTAACTTTAGAAAAAGACCACAATTATAACAGATTTGAAATATATATTTTTGAAATATATATTTCATTTGTTTTTCAATGGAATTTAACAATATTGAATGGTAAGTGTATATATTTATGTCTGCTTGTGATGAAGCCAAGTGCATGGCTGCTAATGCTGTAGAAATCTTGTCTGAGCCAATGTGTGTGCGTGTTCCAGGCATCTCAGAGAGAGGACAGTTATGAGGAGACCATTCGCGATCTCACACAGCGACTCAAGGATGTAAGTAATAAACACACTCGCACGCTTAACATATTCGCAATCTGTCATTGCTTTTTAATTCTATAAAACATCCGTAAATTTTGGATGTGGAATAAAAAATAATTTAAAATTAAATTCTTGTAAAATGTGTAAAATGTAATAAATTATTATTTTTAATCTGCCTTTCAAGTTGATATGTTGTATATGACCAGCATTTCATTCCATTTGAAGATCACATATTTATATCACTTTAATAATTTGATATGTTGTTTAATGTCAAATTTTTTTTTATCATGTTTATTATGTAATTTTATATTCATCTATTTCCCCCCATATTCGCTGTCCCACCCCTGGTGAAGGGATTATAAACATTGCGATGTTTTTATTTTATTTATCTACCCACTGTACTCAGTTATGTTATTCGGGAGCAGGTTTTGATTGTCTGGGTATGACCAGCTTGGGGTAATTTTGGTCCCCTGGGTGTAGAGATGACTCTAGGTACATTGGGGAAGCCGGAACCCCTGCGGGGAAGTGGTGTGGGTGTTGGTGTGTGTAGGTCCAAGGCCTCTCTCCCTTGTGTCAGCATTGTTCTTTTCTGTCAGGCTGAGAACCGGTCAACTGAGGCTGAAAGAACTGTATCCAAATTGCAAAAGGAAGTCGACAGACTTGAAGGTATGGCTGCAGCTCGAGTTGCATCGTGCCGCGAGAATAACAAACGACTGTCGACGACCACGACGTTGTTCTCTCCCATCCTACTACTACTAAAACATGTTTGGTTTTCAGCATGCTGGCCTGTATGATCATTAATCCCAAAACCATCATCTCATCTTCATATTACATTAGTCTAGGACAGCACAAAACAGGAAGCCTTTTTCAGAGTTGGTGGCGGTGCTTGGCTACGTTAGCTAGGCCCCTGGTAGCATGCAAACTCTTCCCTTCCCCCGAACGTGCCCAATATATTAACCCCTCCCCACAGCCCTCCCAAACTCCCTTTTCTTTACTGTAGATAGGTCTTGTCAGCAGCATCTGGAAGCCTGGCTATATGGCATCTCACAGCACCCTCGTCTTTTTTTAAAACTTTATATACATATTTTTTTTCTCCGTTATGTGTGTATGTGTGTGACTGGGAACATGTGTTACTTTGCATGTGTTGATGTTCTTGTTTTCTTGGCTGGTTTGCTATGACAGGCGGAGACAAGCGTGGAATTGACAATCCGTGAGAATCAGTCTCTGCAACATTCCGTAGATACTCTGGAAGGTACGTGCCCCGTGTGGCCGACACTGCTTAACACTCGTATACCTACACCACTCTCATCAACTCCAGCAGCATCAGCATCAGCATCAGCATCAGCAGTAGTAGTAGCAGGGTAGTCTTACCTATGCAGAGATCGGGGGCCCTGAAAAAGAGCTCAAATTTTACATGGGGATTTATAAACAAAACTTTGAGTTGAGCATTAAATCCTACTCAAAAAAGTTTCATAATCTTTGGGCCGGGCCTGTCAATGTATAAGTTCTACATCACATTATGGACGCAGAATTCATGCACATTACTAGGGATTTTATACATTCTATTGGAATTAATAAGTGCCGATAAACACGTCAGTTCCCACATCTTTTAATGCTATTCTGATTCACTAACTCGATGTCCAGGTTAATTATCCGACAGGATGGATATGTTTATTAAGATTGTTTACTATTTTGAGTGGACTAATTCTTTGAAGACTATCATTTGACATACAATCGTGCAAAGAGAAATTTGATAGTAAGTCTTGATAAGAGAGATTTATTGTAATGTGATAAAGAGAGGAGGTTTACGGTAATGGAGTGATTTTCTTGTTTTATTGTCTTATCTGTTTCATGTTCTGATGTGTTCTTGTTTTGCCACTTTATACTCTTATCTGCCATTACATCCTTTTTAGTTGCTCCTAATTCTTAGTTACCTTCACTTCTTATAATACCTAATGACTTTTACCTCTTGTAATACCTAATGACCTTCACCCCTTCTAATACCTAATGACCTTCACCTCTATAATACCTAGCAACCTTCACCTCTATAATATCTAGCAACCTTCACCTCTGTAATACTTTACGACCTTCACCTCTAATTCAATACCACCTTCACCTCACCTTCACCTGTCCTTTCACCTAGAACTGTATTTGCTGTACATGTGCTGTACATGTGCTGATTCTTTCCCACAAAACCTATTCCCCTGCCCCATACAGTTGACTATCCCCATTCCAACTTACCATTCACCAACAAATCTGTGTTCTTTTATAGCTATTAGAGTTTACACTATATGGAAATGGCTCTCCTGTGATATTTTGGAACCGTGAATAACAGTGACACTTTGAAAAGCTAGTGTCACAATTGAATTTGGCATGGTTTATTACATCTCACTCAAATATACCAGTCTTTGGTACTGTAATTACCAAAAAATTTGAACCCTCTCATTGTTCGAACACCTAAAATTAATCGCAGAAAATATAATAAAAATCTGACCCTAAAAATACAAACATGACCAATTTTTTTTAATCGTAATTTTCTAATTATTCTAGCACAATCATTTTTTTATAAACAATTTGAAAAATAATTTATTTATTATGTAAAATCCTTCATTTATTTTGCATTTCATTTACAACAATATTTTGTACTTTTTCGTATTTTGAATAGCTAAAAATTTAATTAGTTTCTCCTGTTCGAATTATTAGGGTAATTACAGTATATGCATTTTTCGATTTCTGGTTATGGTGTATTCTTGAAATAGCTTCCAACAGTCACAAAGCTCTAATCAATGAATCTTTTTAATAATATTTAGTGTCATTCCTAATACACAAAACATGTCTTCACATCACACACATATTCCATGTCATTCCTAATACAAACAAACAAATCTTCACCATCACATCTTTCATTGTGTGTTTCTCGATTCTACAGGCGACATGTTGAGTAGTCAATAGATTTAAATGCATGTATGAACTATGAAAGAAAATATTAACAATAATTTTAATGCATACTTTTACAATGTGTGTTTCCATTAAACAAAAGTTAGATTGCATGATATCAGTGAAGAGCATTATGGTTACTTCTGCCTGGAATGACAGTCAGTTGTCATCAAATAAACAACTATGATAAGTTGTATACTTCTACTCAACCATTTTCATTACCTTTGCTATGCATACTTGAAAATAGAAACTTTATCCGCGTGTTTTTCATTACAATTTGATCCATTACCATTTTGTGTATTAATCCTATCTGTTTTAGTGAAACAGAAGAGTGATTTGTTTTATGTGTGTTTGCATTTCATAAAGATACTAAAATGACAGAGAGTTTACAATACTTTGTTCAGATGCCATTTTGAGAACCTTATCCCCAAATAAAGAATGTTTATCCGTTTATTGATTTTAAAAAAGACAAAATGGTATTGTAGGCTTTCTGTCACAAGTTTTGAAAGATCTCATTGATTGAACTGTGAGGTTCATGCTAGACATTGATTTCAAAGTTGCCAAAGCTTCAATTATTATTCATGGATCCGATCCTTCTGGGGCCGTGATTGGCGCCGTGATTGGCAGTTATATCTTCTTGTTTATATTCTTGTTTTTATTGCTGACCTTGTCAAATTTAATTCTCGAAATTTGCGTTCTTGTGGTATTTGTAGCACATTGCTATAATTTTGGTAGACTCCAAAATTGATTTTTTTTTTCTTCTTTCAAGTTAAAATCCTGGGTGTGGGTCATAAGTGTTTATGAAAATATGGGTGTGTACAGTGTGTGGATAGTGTACAATGTACCTCCTTGGTTCATCTGAATCAGCCCTGGCTAATGGGTCTTACTGTATCAGTTAAGGTTCTCCTTCTACTAAGATTACCAGGCAGGCTTGGAATGCTTTTGGCATGTTCTCCATATTACAATTTTATTCAAAGATTCCCACAGTGATGTTAAGCAATAATTTAATTGCTACTGTTTTTTCTAATGAATATTCTCTTTATTTAACTGTATTTCTTACTAAGTAAAATATTATTTAGAAATTTCCAAACTTGTCCGGAAAAGAAATATGTATTCATCACCTTTGAAGTTTTCTCTGACATGAACACCACAGTTACTTCCCCTTAGTTAGCTGCCCACCCTCGTGGTGTGGGGGCGTCACTGTTTGTGCATGATGTGCATGTGCCTGTGTGTTTTCCAGACGAGCTAAGTCAAGTGTCGGAGAAATACCAGGCGCTCAAGCAAGATATGCAGCAGACGCTCGCCGACCTCCAAGACATGTACTGATCTAAGTTTTTACCATTTTGTAAAGAAAAAAAATAGGATATTTTTTATTTTTTTATTTAGGATAATTTAATATATTTAGTTATTGAAAGAAAAGCACATGCTAAGAGGTTATTTTGTTATATGAATTTTTAGCAAAGGACCAATGAATGTTTTCATAGCTTACCTGTTGGATGTCGGATTCTGAGTGTTGTAATCACACCAGAGATTTTCAACGCTTTAACAAAAATATATTTGATTTTATTATCTCAAGGGAAGTAACTCTGTCACCACTTTTTTCTTTTAAAACAAACTACCAAGTCAAGACATGTTAGTTTTGTTGCAATTTGTTTAGTTCTTGGTGTGAATATGGGAGGAATGTTGAGAAATTTTATATTATCTGTGCTGAATGGCTAACATAAGCCATTGAAGAGCAAGGATATGTGATCATTTTCAAGGTCTCACAAGATTTGCATATCTCAAGGGTCAAATCTGACGATGTATTTGGTTTAGTCACTTTGATTTGTCTTTGAGGTTTTGTTGGCCTTGGCCTAATTCCCATTGAATTATATATTTTTCCTATAGGAACATAAGGGCGGGTGGTATCGCAGTGGTAGAACAGTTGGACTTCGGAGCCAAGGTTTCAGGTTCAAATCCCGCCCCGGGGGCCCAGCATCGATGTTCGCAAAAGTTACCTTTCTGATGCGATATTGATAGGATGCTGTCTGTAGAGTGGCAATGCAGTTACCATCCTTGGTCTTGTCAGTACCAGCCGGTGCTCGTAGGTTTACTGCAACATTCAGTGCTACGGATGTTGCGGGTTTCCTCCTGCCCTAAACTGACAAGTTGTGATATAAGTGAAAGAATCTTGAAAGCGACTTAAAACCCCAATTAAAAAAAATAATAAAATAAAAAATAGGAACATAATAATAACAATAATAATAATAAAGATTTTTATGGGGCTAGGAGGTAATAGTATTGGAGTGTAATTAGATTTGGTGCAGACTAATTTTGAAATTTATTAAGTCTAATGGGATTTGGTTGGGAAGTTGTTTAAATGTTTTAGAGATAAGACAACATGTTTCTTTAATCAATTAGGTCATTGCTTGCTGTGATCTTATTAATCTTACTTTCATGTAAATCAACACAATCATTCACGTTCTATTCATAGTGTGGTCTCACGAGCTGACATCATGTTTTTGTTCATGTCTTGTCAAGTGTACTTTATGGTATTGGTGAGTTCAAAGGTCATACCTTTAGTGTATTGCTTTAGTGGGGTTTTCTTTTGTGTCTAGCCGATTTCACCACATTTGTGGTTAATAATTATTTTATTAATTAATGTTCTCCAAATCAGTGAAGGAAATACTAAATTAATTGCATTGCATGGTTTTATTGTGTGAATAGATGAGTAGACTAACCATTAAAAAAAAAGATGTTTCATCAATTTATTCATGTTTATGCGTGACCATTGATCATAAACATTGTCCCTTTTTCACTATGAAATAAGTTGAAATTTCAGGCAAAGGTGTAAATGTAATGAGGATTATTCTGATCCCGTTTTTATGTATTTCATGATTTAAATCATTACATGAGTGTGTCAGTTGCTATTATGTAAGAAGTCCAGAATTTGATCCTGTCCTAAGGACCCCCCAAGTCAAAGTATCATATCTGAAGTGATCACCATAAGATGTGCTGTCTGACCTCTTACGGCGCAGTTATCAACATTGGTTCATCAGTACCAGGTTTACTGCAACACTCGGCACTACAAGTGTTGCAGGTTTCCTCCTGTAAATTCTGTCAATTAAAGGCCGTTATGCAAGTGAAATAATCTTGAAGGCAGGTCCCCAATTCAAACCTAACCAAAGAGTAACATTGATGTGGATATCAAGAACCATTTTCCTCTTGTTGCATGGTGAAATATTCCTGCAGCAAAGTAAAGCAAGAAATTTATTAATCCATAAGACTGACCAGCCGTTGTATGAGCGAATAGTCTTGAATGCGAGACGTGAGACGGCAAGTTGTTCTGACCGGGTTCCGTTTCCCTTCCAGATGAACTACTGGCCGAGAAAGAGAAGTACAAGTCCATCAGTGACGAACTGGACCAGACTTTCGCAGAGTTGGCTGGTTATTAAAAGCGTTTTCTTCCCTCTATCACTGGCCAAATGGATTTTGTAGGCTGTTCAAAAAAATTATCAATTTTGGAAATCATGTTGTAAACTTCTTTCTCGGTGCCTCTTCTCTTCTGCCTGTTATTTTGAGTGCGTGAAGTGAAAAAAAAATACACGTAAAAACGGATTACCAACATAAAAGACATGTATACATATTTCTTGCTTTCACTTACACCTCTCATGAATTGTACAGAATAACCAGTATACATGTTCTGGGCCCTGCCAAAAGTCCCAGGGGACATTATGGGAGTTGGGGTGCAGATTTCTCGACATGAATATACCTCCCTATCGATTCATTTTTCGAATCCTCCACCATCACTGCACATGACTGCCAAACCTGGCATGCAAATCTTTACGCGAAGTCCCAGCGTAATCGGTCATCGATAAAACCGCGAAAGCGAAGGTGACCGAACTGCCGACGTCTGGATGACTGCACGGAGAGAGAAGATCTCTCTCATGGTGTCCCCGGCTCTTTTGGCAAACAAAAAATCCGTGTAAGTAGAAGTGGGGCAATATGGACGTGTTTTGTCACTGGTTTGGCTCAGAAGGTCACGTGAGTGATCGCTATCCAGGTCACCTTGTTCGATGCTGAGAAGAATGTGTTGTTTGACATGTGTCCAGTATGATCATAGCTACCGAGGACTGCGACACCCATAGTCTTGTACATTGACAACCAAATCCACCATGTTTTTGATATAGACATATTAGTTTAGAAAACTTTGCATGCGATCAAAGATCACGGAAAATATGTACATGTATTTATTTTGACCCAGATATAATTTTTTTTAATTATTATAATTCTTATTTTCTGCAATGCTCGTCTTGTCTTGGCTAGTGTCTTTCAGCTGTCTATGATCGAGATCTGCTGAAAATACAAATTGTTTATTTTCTGTGCTATATTGTAACTTTATTTCGCATAAGGTGAAAAAATGCACATTTAATCCCAAGAACTGTGTACTTATTGAATTGTCATAATGTATATTGAAATAACTATCGTAAAAAGGAAATGAAAATTTTGTACTTTGACTTGTAGTGAATATCCACATAACAACATACAACTATTGTATCAAGTTACATATAGATCCCTAGCCATGGCTTTGCTGCATATCCTGAGTATTGCCATTGTTTTTTAACAATAAAAATCATCTACTTCCCATCATATGCTTTGTTTGTTTTCGTTATGTTGGACATGACACACTCTAGGGGCGGGTGGTAGCGCAGTGGTAGAACAGTTGGACTTCGGAGCCAAAGGTTCCAGGTTCAAATCCCGCCCCGGG
>JAUTBT010040489.1:0-17290 GCA_032361225.1 Lepetodrilus schrolli | reverse complement strand
TATTGTTAAAGCTAAGATCTCTGTTTCCAACAGGCAAAACTAACGAAAGGCATTCCATGTTTTATGGATATATTTTTTCTCTCGAAACAACCAGGAATTATACATACTATCTCTCATCTGAGATTCGTCTGAGGATACCTAGTTTATTTAATTAATTGAACGAAGACAGCTTGACCATTCATGCACAATTCATAGATGCTGAATGTCGCATTGCTTGTACCTTGGCATTGAGAAGTCAATCCACTTTCGTCTCATTTGGCTCATTTCTAGGATCTGTTATCATGTTTCCATTATTGTCATTCATAATCAGCTGACATTGCACGTTTAAGTGATCACGCTGACAACGCGTATCACCATTCTTCCATTTTCACTTTAAAATGTGTATCGACGACACCATTGCATATCATGGCGTTATCAAATGTGTTCATAACATTACCAAACTTGACAGTATGTCAGCAGATAGCGAAACAACACCTACACGATTGCATTAAGCAGATGTCCCTCGTCACCTTAGCTTTATAGTCATCTAATGGCACTCTATATCTGAGGCAAGCATCGTTGTGTGGACTGGCCACGTGATCCAGATATAGCTGTACCTTTCCGACCATTTAGAAGAATTCAATTTCCTAGATGAACACGTGTTTTCTAATCGACAGCGTTCATTATTCATATCTATGGCACTGCACGTGTTCTGAATTTTTCCGTAACGATGTAGTTTTGTCAACGTCTTTGTAAATTGCTAGAAGAAAAGAAATTAGAGCAAGAATAACACTTGTTAGTGTTCTGAGTATTGTATTGTGTTTCTGGAGATCGATGTTTAAAATATATGCTTCTACGCTTTCTTGTATCTACGCTTTCTTGTATCTACTTTCTTGTATCTACGCTTACGTAAAACTGAAACATGGCATGAACATTCTGTTTTAATAGTCATGAACCAATGAACAACATTTTGGTTATCATTTATTGTTATTCGTTTACAAGTATGTACATTTGTAAACAACAACTGAAGTTAGAATTTTGGTTTCAGATAATAGACAATGACACAAATATGTATTTATCTTAAACATTGGAAGATAGCTGATCAAGAACATTGCACGCTCCGATTTGAGTCACTATGGAAGCAATCTCCTGTCATCAGATCTTCTCGTCTTCCTGCATCAGTTAGTTGCCTGGCTTGTGCTGGGGTACTAATTGGCATTGATTGATGTCTCATGAATCCTTATGGCTGAAATGAACACATGACGGACGATACAGTTGTGGAATCATGCCTTTGGGAGAACTGCAAACCCCATGACATCAGGGAGGAATGGACTAAAATTTAGTCTCTGAAATCATAGCTAATATGTTCTCATGAGTTTAGAGCAATGCGATTTAGATTCAATACCTTCGTGACCTCAGGTTGATACGGCATGTGATAACCCAACTGATATGTGGATTTCCTACCGGATACATGCATAGTGTATTGCCATGAGCTTGACCAATGCCTGGCATTACAGGTTGTGTTTCACCGTGAACAAATACGAAGAGCGGATTGGTAACTCTCTATTAATATAACAATAAAAGCTCAATGCGTGTATGTTGGTAAAATGTCTAGGTAACGTTGAGAACACACATTTTTCTCAATTATTAGCTATTCCCTTTTCGAACAGTACCCGTTATATTAATATCTTTATGATCCTACTTCCTGTAAGTTAATAAAACAATCAGGCTTTATGAATGTATACATAGTGTACACATGTTTTTAATGCATTACTTCTATACCCCAATCGAAGCTATTTGTTAAGATTTGTTTGTACGTGAAATAAATAAAGACATTAAGCTCTCGTATGTCTTGAACATAAACTTGCATTCCAAACTTCTCTGATTATTAGTATGTTGCTTTCTTAGTATGGTATTCATTCAACTAGTGTCATTCGTTTTCTGAACTTTGAACGTACGGGTTATATAATTAGTTCCTCTGAAGCTATACTGGCTTCTATATTGATACCACACATTCCGCTTGTCAGTGGCCTGTCTCCACCCTACTCGTCTCAACGTCGCCAGACGTTCTTCATTCCAACACACATAGCTCCCACGTTCCGGGGACGTCACCAACTGCAATAAAACAACGTTTAACTTAATATTTTCCCCACCTCTACTACTTTCGGCTTGGCTTCCGTCCTCTCGTACCTCATCCTGAAGGCATGGGTTGTAGTTTTCCACACACTCGGCACGCATTCCCCATACCCCCGATCGTCGCACCAGTCTGTGGTGTTGGCTTTTGCCGCCATTTCGAAGAACCTTTAAGACTTATTTCAGCAATTACCATTAACTATTCAGCATTCAGATAGCAATATTCTTGTGAATTCCTTGTGACCGGCAGTTCGCCCGATTTGCTGTGAAATATTAATGTGGTATTGTTGGCGGACAATTCTCACTGATTAGGCCTCAGAACATGGTCTTCTGCTGCATTATTCATCCGTGCAATAATCCTATGGACAATTAATTTATCTTACAACAAGTCTTCATTAAATCTTGAGGAGGGTAAATAACAACTGTGTATTGTTCCTTATCACATGCATCTACTATTTCTTCTTTCGTTACAAGAGCTACCAGATTTCATGGCGCTCGCAACTCAAGACGTACCGGTACATTTAAAGCCAGGTTCTTGCCAGTACATCTGAACATAGTTTTTCACAATAAATAATTACACTTTACGTATCTATAACTATTATTAACAGTATGAATATTGTATTATGATTACGGATAGTATCGTTATTTCTATCATCATTATATTATTTGTTATTATAGTTATATCAATAATAGTAACTACTACTACTGCTATTACTACTACTACTACTACTAATACTACTACTACTACTACTACTACCATGATTACTACTGCAATTACTACTACTAATAATAATAATAATCGTACTGCCATGACGACTACTACTACTACTATTAGTACTTATACTACTACTACTACTATTACTACTACTGCTACTACTACTTATACTACTACTACTATTATTACTACTACTGCTACTATTACTTATACTACTACCACTACTATTGCTACTACTGCTACTACTACTTATACTACTACTACTATTACTACTACTTGTACTACTACTACTACTACTGCTACTACTACTTATACTACTACTACTACTATTACTACTACTACTACTTATACTACTACTAATATTACTACTACTGGTACTACTACTACTACTACTGCTACTACTATTACTATCACTACTACTACTAACATGTTTACTACTACTATTAATAATAATAATAATAATAATAATAATAACATGACGACTACTATTACTACTATTAGTAACCATTGTGACAGGTACAGGTCAATGTACAAAGCAGTTAAGTGCATCCATTCTACAATCAGCGTAACTACCGCTATGTACACAGCAGCAGTATTAGTTCATTTATGACACGGAGAGGTATGAAGGTTTAATTGCATTTATCATACTAAATTCTACAACTGCCATATATCTCTTAAAGCTGTTGTGATAGCGAGCTGATTAATATGGGACTCAATTCGTCTGAAGGTATACATACGTATGGAAAACACATACTCTGTGCACCAACATACATAACTATTGAAGTAAAACTGGATATATCAAGTACGACTTATTAGATCTTGAACTTGATAGCATTATCGGCAGTACCTCCAAACCTGTTCCAACATATCATTTTTTATTTATCTACACCCAACTGTCAGACGCATAGCTAATCGTACAGCAATGATCCGGTTTGGACACACACTTGAAAACCATGGGTTATCAATTAATTGGGATCATTTTTGAATGTGAACATGACAAATGTATACATTTAGCTCGAATAAACCTGGCTTGGGCTGGGTATCCTGATACAGAATGGAAATGCCTTCAAGTCAGCCTACTGTGCAGAATCGTAATAGCTCAATTATCTTTCCCTATCCTGTTTCCTCATATCCGTTAACCTGCACCCTACTCGGTAGTCTTGGTGTAAGGGCAATGCCAGACTACGGTCAAATGTTTGACAAAGAAGGGTCAAATTATCATAATTAGTCTCCCATGTCAACCCCCTGGACGCTTAGTGCCTTGCGATGCCTCTCCCTTAATACATAGGGCAGAGTATCTGCTATATTCCCGCCAATACAAGTATGGAAGGTTCTACCAGTACTGTACATGGTCTTCACGCACCTACAGTCAGCACAATGACGTCCTGGTTATCACAACACTCCTACCAACTACGATAACACTAACTAATCAGTACCATGACTGTGAAACCTGGTTTTTTTTCTCTGTAAAATGTCTCATTTTTTAGTTAAAATATATTATGCTATTGCCTTTGGGGAACTCTGAATAATCAATTATAGCCAGCTAGGAAAATATGCCCTATTACCTCTAGTATTATATTTTATACATTGGATTTCCGTTGCCTTAGGTATGATAAGCTAAATGGGTTAAAGAACACCCTGACCATCAGGTAGTGTGGCACCGCTGTAACAGCCAACTACGCTCGTATATCACAGATGTGTTTCACCTAAATACGCATAGAAAGTATCCATAGATGCATGGTAGTTGAATCAACAAGAATAGTTTCTTGGGAATTATTACATTATATCATTTCAAGGCAGTATTACTATGATATATATACTGTCAGCAAGGACACGGGCCGTCGCTCCTTTGGTTACATACTTTTCCTGATAAATGCATAGGCTAATTCAATTTAACATGCATGTATACATGAACAGGGTATATTATTATATTAGTTATCGTTATCAGAGGAATGACACATCGATGTGAATTTCAAGTGGACACATGTTGTGCATATATTTCTGAACGTTGTTCAAATGTAATGACAGTTGTCCTTGTTTTCGCCGTGAAAATAAGAATGCTGCTGCTGCTGATGATGATGATGATGGCGATGATGATGATGATGATGATGATGATGATGATGATGATGATGATGATGATGATAAAGCGGAGGAGGGGACGGGCCGGATTGAGGAGGAGGACGTTTTTCGGCTATAATTAATCGGTCGTGCAGCTCAAGTAGCGGTTCACACCTTGTTCTGCATTCTCTGATCCCATTGTTCAGTTAGACTACCTTCAAGGGATACATTAGGCACTTCAACATTATTAAATTAATCGGTTTTCTTTCTATCGCAATCAAATATGTTTTATCGTAGGATATGCGATGTATTAATTCTTTATGTTTTATGTTATTTGATTTGTTATACGTTATTCTATGAATGATTTGTGACCTTATTCAAGTGGACTTTTGAACACTCTCGTCTTGGCTATGCATCCAGAGAAACCCTTCATACCAATTCGCTATAAGCCACAGCCCACTCGTGTCCAGAAACCAACAAAATAGCACTTTACTGAATCATCAACGTTGGCGTTCGGTGTACAGTTCAACCGCAGTGAACTGACAGATTGACGTAACCTTTGACCTGACAATGTCAATCACATGGCGCGAACATCTCATGGTAATTTGTAAATGTATTTACACGTGTGATGTCCACTGACCAACGGTCAAAGCGAAGCCTAAATGGACAAAGGACGAACTCTGGCTGTCTGAGCGTGGTGACAAAAACACCCATAAACCTTGAGTGTGCTGAATCGAGGGATTATTTGGAAATGCGATTGCATGTTATCAGAAAATCGGTTAAAATATTATGATACCCAGAGCTTGCCTTAAGTTGTCCAAACATAACCCGACCCGATTCGTGTCCATTGTATGTGCACTAGATTACTTTAATAGATTGTGAGACGTCCACGCAGTCATTAGAGACGCCATCATATCTGATTAATCAGGAATCAGTTTGCTCATTAGGGTTTTATATCTTGGAATCTGCCATAGATTTTGGTTTGTCAAACTAAAATTACAGCCGGTTAATATTCTTTAATGTATAGCCACAATTTATACAGTTGCAATTATCAATATGTGTTTATAGTTGCCGTATTCTATAACAACATATATCAAAATATCACCCTAGATCAGATGAGCAAGTCTAGATTTACTGGAACCAATCAATATAATTTATATTATATTTATATTTAAACTATTTACTTTCACCCTCTGAAACTATGGATAGTCTAGATATATATTCTACCACAATTCTCATCAACTGTTGAGTTCTTATCTACAGTATGTTGATTACATAACATGGTGTTGGCTTCACCGCACCATTGACTTCTGGAACATCTTTATGAACTGCTTATTTCTCATCATAGTCTTATTTAATACATTACATACAAGCACCTACGGCTGTCCTTACTCATAAATCGATCAGAAGAAGCCTCCACAGTATTACTGTTAATCGTTGAAACACAACGTCGGACATTAAACGTCGGTAATCGATGGCGTCTACACACGGCACCAGCGCTCGTATGGAAATCTCCGCACTGAAGAAGAGTGCCATTGTCTGCATATGGTTGGAACTCGCTTCCATCAATGTCATTTCTCGTGGACAGAACCATGCATGAAGTCTCAGCTTCAGTCTCATTTGGCGAAATTACCGTTATCGCTTGTTTCTGAATTGCTCTATTTGTCGACATAATTTGATGAGTCCTCCCCTTCGCGTTGCCTTACCACGAAAGATCAGATTAAGTTCAGCGACGCTATGTAAAGGAACTTATTGTAAGGTTAAGATGACGTTGTGTTCTGTATTTCAATTTGCAAAGACCATATATCTAGCAATGCATAGGTGTTTGCGTTTCTCAATGGCATGTCCATTAATATCTCTAAAAAGATTAATTCAAATATTATTATAATATTATATATTATTATTGAAAATATACATTTCTTTCTTTGACTTCGTAATATATAGCTAGGTCTTATTTCGTTGTGTGTTCTATTGTTACTATAGATCATGCCTGCATACTATACTAACACATTAATATAAATGCCGGTTTTCACGATTGACATTTTCCAAGGTAGACTTTGTGTGCAAAGTCAGACACATGTTGCAATACCTAACTGATAGATATGGGCACGAACCATCGTAATAACGTTCTCTCCTAATTGATACTTAACATGCAAATATGACAACACTAAATATTAATGTTTAAGATAGTCTTATTTTCATTTTAAAAATGGCAGATTGAAATGTTTTTGATAATAGCGATGGCATTCTTAAATGTTCATTAATGCACGTTTACAATAGTGACACGTATGCATCAAAGCCTGTCTTGTATGTTTGAAATAGACACGTGTATATATCAACCACGCAGCTAGATTTACCACGATACAGGGTTGCAAGCCCCCATACATTTCTCACGCCTAACTAATGTCCACTCTGTACATTTCACACCATTAAGGATGTCTACCAAAAGTCACAGCTTTGTTGCCGTATCGTTGGCTCTTCACTGATGAGAGAAATTAGCTTTATAAAAATATTTTTAAGTTTACGATCGTCCGGATGTGATGTATGACCAGTGGCTATTGGTCACTCATTGGGGTATTTACTTTACCACTGGACACTAAACACCCGGTGTCGGGTTGTAAAGGCTGTGGGTTGTTTATTTTCTTTTTCACAGCTTCTGGGATATAATTGTGTGTTTATAGGATCCATGTGTCGGATTTGCAACGCTGACTAAACGTAGGCAGATACACGAGCTGGTATATCGGTGCACGTTGACGTGTAAGATTTGTTAAAGAATTTTAGCGAACAAATGACGAGATTCTGTCTTTTGACATTATAAGCGCGGTGCGCGATGCAGCAGGCGAGCAAAACCACTACCGGTAGTCATTCCGAACATGTATCTGGATTCGCACAGTGTGCATGCAGTGTGTTGGAATTCTAATTTGGACAGATACATATTCACCTATTTTGTTTATGCTGCAGACAATAACAAACCAACCGTAGGTATCGGCATTCCAATAATATAGATCACCTAAATTGAGGTTTCCCATGAAAGATTTACCGATGGCTTTTGTTGATCTATTTTGAAACAAAATGCCCAGCCACTACGCAGAATCACCTTTAAAAATAATAGAACACCAAAAAACATTTGATCGATTTGGCAGGTACGTAAAGTTAAACCAGTATACCTTGTTTATTGTCCATTAGTCCATGCTTTAGTCCATACTTAAGTCATACTTTAACAGAATAGATTGTTTTGTACAGTAACATACTAGTAATAGACAGTATGAATCGAGGAACGCGAGTCGTAGCGCGAGTGGTTGCACAGTGTTAGCTTGTTAGTAATGTGAGCCAATGGCTATGAGTTCGGACCCGGCCAGGGCATCCTTTCATGAAGCTCTCTTATCGACTAAGATACCATAACATTCTCTTTGTCGATAGCTAACGCACTGCAAAGAGAGCGCCGTGGTCTCTTGGCGGATAAGAGAGCTTTGTGAAGGAATACCCTGATGTCATTGTATGCAGGTTACCTTTCCGAGGCAATCGTGAACTGTTATCATCTTCGCTTTGTCGGAACCATAATGTTTTCGCAGCTTAACTCACACTGCTGCTACTGCGTTGCACGATTCCTCCTGCAATAACTTTCCAAGCTGTGATATATACGAAATAATCTTGAATACTATGCAAAACCCCAATTAAAAAACAAGTCAAATATTGGTATCAATGAAATTCGTGTATAAACCATATGGAAATCACATCTGTCTTACTAATAAGCTAATGCCAAGCATCTCTCTTTGCTAAATATTCAATAATCTAGAAGACAAAACAATTTCAGTTCCAAAGTATCCAAACTATGTCTCATTTCTTTGTGATTAGTAGAGTTTCCTGGCCACATGCGGGTTCGATCTGACACCTTAGTCCAGCTAAGCTGACCAGTGGTGGACACTGTCCAGTCAGTCGATCTATCAGAGGTTAATTACAGCCTGTCAGCTATTGGCAGTGCCGGTCACTCGTGGTCAGACTGGACACACCTGGGTTGTACCATACATCTCTGGCAGGGAACTCTGGTCACTTCCGTCACGAGCTCTTATTGATCATCTCGTGTATCACGGCATCCTGTGGGACGGGGAGCAGTCAGTGTTACGCAATGGCTTCCATGCAGTGCCATATGTTACCGCAGTACATGCGCTGATTAGTACATTGTTTAGTACGAATACCTCACATATATGGATTAGCTATACTTTTAGTCAATGTAAGTTATGTCTAGGTGCTTGTAGTCGTTGTAATCGTGTGCACGTTCACTGGCATTGCAGACTAAAGATAGATAAAATATAATGTCTATGTACATTTACTATAGAATATCTGTTTTAAAATAATTACGATGTTTCGTCGGGACAATGCCGACATCTTCAGGCAGTTAATAGCACTAAGGATAGAAAATGTTATATTAGTTATTATATTATTAGTTATTTGACGATGGAAAATAAAAATGGGAAATAGTATTTAATAATTTGTAATGAGTACATTGTCCTTTGTTGTAAGATATTATCTTAGTATTAACGGATGCATTTTAGTCATTGGCACACACGACAATTATGACTTTTCCTACAGTACCTATAATGTTTTACTGCTGTTAAATTGCTGACTGACATTCAACTGGTTTGGAAAACAATAACCCCAGTTGCACTCTCAAGCATAATCGCGCGCGCGCGCGCGCGCACACACACACACACACACACACACAAAACACACACAAAACAACAAAACACACACAAAACACACACAGACACATTTTTTCTCTGTGGTTGTCATTCACTCTTAAGAATATATGTATATATCTGTGTCTATCCCCTAGACACACACACACACACACACACACACACATACACACACACACACACACACACACACACTTACGAGGTACATGAGTCCCCTGGGGGTAAACAGTACGATTCCCGTTTGGCTCGGTACAATGAACTCTCCCCTAAGCACGTTGCGCTTGACCAGCCATTGTTATTTCACTATGACCATGCTCGTGTCCCGCAATCAAACGCCGTTCTTGGACAATCGCGTGCCCATTCATCATTAACGTCATTGTGTCCGAATATTCCGATCATTGGGCAGCAAAATATCAAGTAATTTTGGTCACGTAGTGTCTATTCTTGACGGCCAGTATGATAATGTACTAATACGAGGCGTGAACTGATGTAAAAGAAAATCAGTTTTCGGAATTTGGGTCTGAAGAGTTGCGACACATGCCTTGTTAATAAATTACGTACCGCCCATTGCATTTCCAATTCTCACGCGAAAATTGAAACACTCCCTCACCTTTATTCAGAACTAAGAACACCTTGACCTTTGACCTTTGACATTCCGATTTATTTCTGCCATAGCTAATTACGGCGTTTCCGTCTCTTTAAAACCCCGATGCATTATCCAACCGAGAAATTACTGCAGCCAAGACCAAGTCGTGTTAAATTCATTTTGCCCCCTTGCATTACCCCCTTTCCCCATAAACACCCCCATTTTACCACATGCTAATTTAGGACAATTACACGCTAATAAAAGTATTACTGGTCTTTGTCGTCCATTTTTACATTTGGAACAGCTCTCGTATTTCACCTGTGACCCCTGTCAATACTTCCGGTTGTATTATTCCGCCCAGCGTCTATTCCCTCCACGGGTTATTAGATAAAATATTGAGTAATTTTCAAATCTCTGTCATAACTAATTGAGCTTAATATAGAGAATTCATATTATTTTTAACATACGATAAAAATATATACTGCCTATAGATTTACCAAACCTAATAAATAAATATATACATATACTCAACAACATAAATTAAGGGCCAGCAGAGATTTTGTGTGGAAGCTTTCTACGAAATTTCGGAACTTGGCTTGAAGAATTTGGTGCCATTCTTCTTCCAATACATCTGTTGTTGAACTAATATACAATATACAGCTAAATATACATGTCCAAAAAGACTACTGACCCTTAATTAATTTTGTTGAGTATAGCATAAGCAGATGCATCTGCTTAACTTCACTAAGGTATAATGTCAAGTCAGATCTAGTCAATCTCTATTCTCCAACACCCACGGTGGCACAAAATAATATACATAATAATAACATTTCAAAATAACATGGTCACGTGTAACTACATAAATTTGCACACATACTTAAATAGGTGAATGCGCATGTATACAAGGATCCGTAGATGCGTACTAGTAACTGTTCAGCTAGAAGTGTATAGTTTGCTTTTATTTTGTCCTTTTAAAACATTTCAATATTGTTTCAAAGAATTTTGCTATAGGCTTTAGTTAGTTACGTTTCTTAGTCAGTAAGATGCGTTTAAATGTGAATAGGTTTGGGAATTTCCGATATTTTTCAGGGATTGCTAGTGATCAATGATAAGTAAAATATTCGTATTTATAAAGGCAATTGAATGCAACTCTCACTGCAGGCGAGTTACATAAATTACATGTTTTACTTTCTCGCGGGATTGATTTCCACCTGCCAGTCTATTGTAGTACTGTCTAATGCCCGTTCTCTACTGTAGTGGTCAGTGATAAATTATCAATGTCCAGCCCAAATTAGCCACTGTCTAGACAGGCGGGGAATAAAACTATCCTCTTGATAGGAATCCTCATCGCAGAAAACAACTAAGGATGTCATACACGCCAGTAAATACAATTCAGTATCGGTGTAAGTACAACGCTAATATCACACGCCTAAACTATATGTAGACGAGTACTTTTTAACATACGCCATTTCTCCTGTTATGTCCAAAATCGATAGAATAATTGTGTTTAAATGTCACTTTGACCTCACAATTGTTTCTCTTCTTTAAAAAAAAAAGTATTACGGGACGCATTTTAGAATTTAGAATATGTATTCTATATTTCTCATTTACTCTAGTTTTATAATTACACGTATTCCAGCACACACAAAAATAACAATCTGGAATGGTCAGTGACTCCAAGGTTGGACACAATTAATGCAACTTCCACTTCCTTTTATGCTTGGTCTCTAGTTATGCTAGGAAGTAGTGCTATATATTGGCAGTAACGTCCGATACAAACAAGAGCTTACACACACAAAAAACAGGAGAATAATTAGAGATCAGATTAAAATACACGTAGTTCCCATAACGCCATAAGAAATCTAGCGTATACTATTAACACACATGTGTGACTTAACTATTTTACAAATCTTCCATAGAGGAACCATTATTCAAACTAGTTCATGTGAGGACATATCATTACTTCATATACTGTTTACTCTTATTTATTGTTTAACCTGTAAGTATGTATATTTGGTCAATATTCAATGTTGGAGTATTGCTGCTTTGTTAGCCATACAGGAAACCCAATGGACACTTAAATTATTAACATGAACAATATATTTTGCATATATTAATAAAATGCATATATACATATATACATTGTTCTCTGTTAAATGTTAAGACAAAAGTAGGTCTTAGTAATATACATATGATTTACTTATAGCGACAGAAAGCCCAATATATTGCACTGTTAAGATAAGAGATAACTTCTGAGTATGACGATTCTCTAGAATGCTCTTTTACCTTTCTATGGTTTCATCCTCCCTCAGGATGAAGCAACTTGTATGGTTTCATATACTGTAGGTGCATACTTAGGAAAAGAATCATAGCATAACACTAGCTTGAAAAGCGAGAAGTAATATTCAAATGATCATTCCAATATGGCTGCTCACACTTGAAAAACACGTGGAAATAGAAACAAATGTAATTATCTTATTTGACCCGCGGCAAAATGGACACGTAGGAAAGTTGTATCACCTTATCGGCGCCACAATAACAGGATAACGCTGCCTGTGGCAATATGTTTGCTTTTTTAAATGACACCTTAATGAATACTCGTATAAACATAAATAAACAACCGCAGTGTGTCCATTCGTAATTATACAGTGGATGGTAAAAGCCTATCTAAATGTTGTGGTCGAATGATAGTAATTGTGTTATTTAGTTTACAATAAAGTAGCACATATCTCAGTCCAATATCCTGGGGGTGTGGGGGGGGGGGGATCAATCAGCACTCTTCATTGCTTACCTCATGTTGTCTGGTCCGTTAATTACGGCGTAGCATATTACAATGCATTAATACAACTTGAAACTAATGTCTCAACTCCTCAAACTTGTAGTTCAATTCCTCGAAAAACATATGCATTATGTATAGTGTTAGAACGTGTGAAAATACCTCACAATTATGTTCTCCTAAAAACCTATATTCTTGCATATCTTAACAAGTAAAAAATAAAATATAAAAAGATAATAGCACATTATATAATGTGAGTATCATCATCTGAATATGAATGCAGAAACGTGTTGACATCTCACTCTACTGTAATTATCATTGTAATAAGTAAGCTAAGCACATAACACATCCACATTGTTAATGCATCATGTTTCAGTGGCTGTATTTTCCCAGCAGGATCAGATATTAGCTTTCACATGATTGAAGAACATCTTGAACAAATTCAAGACGCCATTTAATGCCATTAGTATGCTATTATTACATATACTGCCATTTCCTGGTTTGCAGTGTCAACGTTGCTGAAGTAGAGGGTGCATCAATACTGTGATGGTTGAGGTAGCAACCTTGCATATATAATCAAACATTTCGGTGCCATTGACGTCGAAATGGTATACTTTATAATGAAAACGACAGGGGGTATCTGCAAACTCCTGATATCAGTTCCGTAAGGCATTTTAAAAAGTAATAAGCCCTCATACTCATAGACATGAATATCTATTTTAAGAATGTGAATAAGCCTATCGGAGATTTATTCTTTTAATGACAAAAAAAAGCATCGATTTGTCATGGTCGTGTTCATGAATGCCATTAAGGTTGTCATTTTGATCGTTAAAAGGAACGTCTAACGTATTTTATAGTTTAAGGTCGTTTGTTGAAATTTATTATGGTTATGCTCTAGAACTGCACTTTCTTTGTGAATATGCCTTCAAATTGTAAATGCCATTTTAAAAGAGAGTAAACCTTGCCCAAATAGTGTTAACAACACACATAATTGAAACATGATTCTATTTGGCAAAGCTGAAGTACTCGTTCGTCACGGAAATCGGAAGTCAATTGAGCAAGTTTATTGACAACGTTATTGGAGTACACCTCTCAGAAAGTCATACTACCGAATCATTCAGTCCTTCATATTAGTTTATTCTAGTGGTAGCCGTGAATTAATATCATGAAGCTGCAAAAGGCCATTGCCATTCCGACGAAGCCCAGACAGATGTCTGAGTTGATAAGGCCCATCACAAGATTTGCCAGGGAACAGTTATCCTAATTTGGACCAATAGATCTGCAACATATTGTTCAGAACATACTATAGAGAATACGACTGGTCATCCTCACGTTACAGTATGAGTCTGTATTCATTTCGGGCAACATGCCTTTAAAGGATACATGTTAATATATGAGGGAATTAATTAAAATTGGTTTTAATGTCGTTTACAGATTTCCCAAGTGAGTCTACTTCGAAGAATGCTCGTATACTTTAAGGAATAACGTTAACCAATCCACGATGTCAATAATCTAATTTAGGTGGAATAGTCACAATAATATACGGGCATTACTATTTGATATTACCAAACCACCTCGCATCCTTGTCACACCTTTATCTACTAACATATAAGAGGTAGACGTCAATGTTTTTTTCATTTGCTGCAATGCCGTGATATTACTCAATCCCTAAATAGTCTTGTAGTAATACTTCTCTGTCAGGTTGTGGGATCTTTATCTAAATACCCCAGCGCTGTGCCCCGACACCCAATTATGATCGCCTTTGAATTCCTGAAGGCCATTGTTCTGCTGGAAATCAATTTCGTATGATCTCCTGTCTTCACGATTGAGTAACTCTGTATAACTATGTAACCCTCCTTTCTCCTTTCTCCCAGTGAGTCCCACCGAGGTTGTTTCGTCATTATTATGCCCATCACGACCTGCCGCCAAATGTTTAGCGGCCCATCGCAAATAATCAGTTAGACCAGCTCACTCGCTGATTGTGTTAATGCTCTGTTAATAGCCTAAAATGGAGAAAAGACTCCCTGCTTAGTCATTAATAAAACGTCGATTGCTTTTTACTGCGGTGACGTCGTTACGTTAGAGTCTACTCGTGCATTGTACGCGACGAATTCGATGACGTATTCCAGCACTCGTCTTGACTAGCCAGTGGGATCATGGCTAACTCTTTATTCCCAACATAAAGATGTTCAATTTACCATTATAGCTATAGAACTATGTGCACTGCACCTCTAATAAGCGGTACGTAGTTAATTATTTATATTATTTCCAACATAAAGCTGCCCAATTTATCATAAGCCCTAGGGAACTATTGACACTGTTCCTTTAAAAAGTGCTCCGTCAATATTAAGTTTTCAAATAATCCTAACCTGGTAGGACACTGATTGATTCCAATTAAAGCAGTTGACTCATCCATATTTCAAAGCTATTAAATTTGTGCGTTCACTCTATTTTCATTTTTTTTAAAACATAGTCTCGTGTACGTGTATATGTAGTGGACATAAAACCGTCATGAAGATGCCTATGGGGATGGGTGACATGTCTGTGGGGTGGGGAATGTGTCTATGGGGATGGGGAATGTGTCAGTGGGGGTGTATGTATGGATTGTCTACAAAATGACACCCATAGTTTAGGAGTCAAGCTAAAATACAGTATTATAGGATGCCACAGGAAATGAAGAATGCTGAAAGAAATAATATGATCGTAGGTATAAAGCTGCATTTTCATACATCTCTACGATATCTAGTTAATTTGTATAACACATTTGCTTTGATAGATCTAGACAGGTGATGCACGATGTACATGGATTATCATGGCAATATATTATTCACGGATTAGTTGGATGACCAATACGCTAACACATAAGGTGCATACTAAGTAACCGGCCTCGCCTAACGATACTGCATGACCACGACTATTAGTCATTACCAAAGGTCATTGTGTTCGTATTCCAGTAGTATTTAAGAGAACACATGTCCTATTAGATCCATACCAGTTTTAACATAACAGAACTCATTTTACATTCTGCGATAACGGTGTTCATATTTGCACGTTGTTTGACTTGTTCATAGCTATTTCAAATTGAAGTTGTAGACTTGACTATTTAAAGTTATGTACATTTATTACAAAGCTTATGATCTTGGAATTTAAAGTGCATATGTACGAGTCGCAGCAAGCGTTGATTGTAACAGATACCCACTGGCATATTGAGTGGATTAACCTCAGGAATCCTATCGAATACATTGACCTCACCATCTATTCATCACTAATTCCGCGTTCAGGGTCCTTGCGAAGCATGTGGGTACCGGAGTGGCGCTCTACCGTGGCACACACACCCCCTCCCTGCATCAGCTTCAGATGAAATCAATACAATCTGTTCTCCTTCGAGAACAATACACTACTCACTGACAATGACAGAGTTGTTTTTGAGTTGCAATTAGATGAGACATAATGCTGTTTACTAGAACTCCACGTTCTTCTCTTGCTTAATCCCATTTCCATCCCATCACTGCCCGCAATGATTCCAGAATCAATTTATCTTAATTTCGATTGACCAACTCCACAAGTAATGTGTTGGTTCCTATTAGTGTCTTAGATCTTCACAGCTTCTGAGGAAGCAGGTGAACGAGGCTATTGCCAGGCGAACGCTTAGCTCGTCGGACATCGTTCGCCATATGGGGGTAGAGTATATACACTAGTTCATTAGGTTTGTACTGTACGCCGAGGAGCACACGAAGCTATTGATATTATTCAGAAAATATATAATTTGAATATAATAATATACGTGTGGATCCACGGTGCGTAATTTCCGAGGTTTGATTGCATATCGGAATTGATCGTTTATGGATCGTATGCACGCTCAAAGACAAACTGATTGCGTGGGAGAGTACACTCGGGTTGCTAGTATAGGATAATTATACAGTAGTCAATTATAAATCTGATATAAGCGAGTGTCAAAAGAATTACGAAATTGACCGCTCGCTTGCAAGAGTGGTACGACCTCCTCATTTGTTCACGTGTTGAAACCAATTGATATACGCATACCTTGTCGCAGCATAAACGTGTCAGATACTTCAGTGGAAGTGACGAAAATGAATCAAGTATCCCTTGGCATTTTGATGCCTTTCTCGACGCATCATTTATCTCTCTCGCACCGACGGCTATTTTGACATTAACGATGCACTGTTTCGAGGATTTTACCAATATTTGAATTTATCTTTTTAGTGTTCCTGTTGTCGAATCATAGAGACAGGATATTCATAATCTTGCTCTGATATGTAAAATGAGGTGCCAGTTCATAAATACTATCATAAGTTTGCAATGCCAACAAATTTTGCTATTTAAAA
>JAUTBT010040478.1:0-17290 GCA_032361225.1 Lepetodrilus schrolli | reverse complement strand
ATAACTGCATTGCCACTCTACAGACATCGCATCCTATCAATATTGTGTCAGAAAGGTAACTTTTGCAAACATTGATGCCGGGCCCCCGTGGCGGGATTTGAACCTGGAACCTTGGCTCCGAAGTCGAACTGTTCTACCATTGCGCTACCACCCGCCCCAGTTAATATAGTAATTAAGCAGCCAATTTATTGATAAAACCCAATTCATGGTGTAATATCATCACTTCTTTGTCTTTTCTACAAATGAAGATTCTGTTTGAGTCTATTTAACCCTCTCCATGCTAGAGGCAACCGGACATGCCCTAAAGAGCAGTACTTGTGCCTAATCCAGCAGGGTGAGGGTTAAGTCTGTAATTGTTCCAAACAATACTGAATAGACAGGATGCTTGTCTTATGATTGTCTCTTCTATGATTTTACCAACGACTGTAAACGGTCCTCGTATTACGACCGACGACCTTGTCCATGTACTAAAAGTCCTGTACTAAATCCCATTTCCATTGTGTGTGTGTGTGTTGTTGTTTTTAAAATTAGGTGTTAGAGTCGCTTTCAAGATTTTTTCATTGTATCACAGTTTGAAGTCTTTACTAATTAGGACACCGTTGTGAAACGGGGGGCCAGGCCCCGAGATTACGAAACATCCCCGAGTACGATTTCATGCTCAACTCATGGTTTTGTTCACAAATCATCATGTAAACTTGGAGTTTGAGCATGAATCTCGGGGCCAGGTGTATTGCTGTAATAATAAGAGTAAAAATGAATGAATTAGAGTTTTATGTCGCAGCAGGAATATTTCACCCATATGCGATGACAATATAAGAAAAAAAGAAAGATTGATTGAATTAGTGGTTGTTTTTTGCCGCAGCGGGAATATTTCGCCCATACTCGACCAAAAAAAACAGAGAAAGAAGAAAAGTCTGTACTTCAAGC
The DNA here is from genome assembly GCA_032361225.1 of Lepetodrilus schrolli. Classification (NCBI taxonomy): domain Eukaryota; kingdom Metazoa; phylum Mollusca; class Gastropoda; order Lepetellida; family Lepetodrilidae; genus Lepetodrilus; species Lepetodrilus schrolli. The sequence continues at coordinate 16,363 of JAUTBT010040478.1, read as the reverse complement.
GATCACTGTGTTCCCCGCGACGACGTTGCCACCAATTCTGTCGGTGAGTCTGTCCAGAAACGTTCTCTCAGCACACTGTGGGTCCATCCACTCCATGTATTCATGTCTCTGTATCAGCTTCTCCATCATGAGAGGAATCCGGAGAGGCAGGGTGCCCACCTTGATCAGGTGGAACTTGCTGATGTCCCTGCTGGCCTGCATCTGCATCACCAAGTCGAATTCGAACTGACACAGTACACTCTTTGCATACTCTTCCGTGGCTACTATGATGACGTGTCGCGAAACGGACAGGTTCTCCACGATGCTGCCGATTTCCGTTCTGGTAGGATCGAAGTCTCTGTCTTTGAAGCAGATCTTGTACTGGCCGTCGCACTGATTGCCGAGACACGTTCCGACGTCCAGTTTATGGATGATGTTTTCCACGACCCACTCCCTGTCCTTTTCTGCGTAGGAAACGTAGACGTCGAATACCTTGTCTTCGCCTGGTAGAAGGTTGTAGTCTCCTCGAGGACGCTGCACCAGTCTCATGGCTCGTCCCGCTCTATACAACTTGTACTTGACGTACCATCTGTATCGGTACATCACACAACATACCAGCAAGGTGAACAGGCATCCACCTCCCACTGCCCCAATGATATAATACAGGGTATAGTCTGTGCAATCCACGTCTGCCTGGCAATACAAAGACATCTTCTTCCCTTGCCAATCTGAAGGCAGGGTGCATTGATACATTCCTTTCTGGACCAGTACCACATCGGTGCTATTCATCCAAGAACAAAACCATCTGGCTTTGCAGTTGCAGGCAAACGGATTCATAGTCAAGTTCAAGCTCGTTACAGACCGAAGGTTAGACACGGATGTTTCGTTTATTAGAGAAATCCAGTTGTTACTCATATCCAAGGTATGCAGAGACCTCGTTGTGGAAAAGAAGTGTCGATGCCAGTGGGAGATGCTATTCTTTGAGAGATCGAGAATAGCAAGGAACTTCTGTTCTGCTAGCAATGCTTCTGGTAGAGTCTGAAGCTCGTTGTTACTAAGGTAAAGTTCCTTCAGCTTGCCAAGGCTCATAAACAGTTCTCCTGAATTGTCTGTTGCAATCAGATTACGAAGTTTGTTGTCATTCAAGTACAGGTAAAGTAAGCTTTCAAGCGGGTGGAGGACATCTAAAGGCATAGTCTGTAAATTGTTAGAGTTCAGATTCAAATATGCCAGTGAAGTCATACTTGAAAATCGGCCATCATTTGGGGGTATCACTTTTATGTAGTTGCCATTTAAATCCAGAGTCACAAGACGAGTGAACTGTCGGAATAACTTTCCTGGAAGTGTAGAAATCTTATTGTAAGCAAGATGTAACTTCCGGAGCTGTGCCAAACCAAGAAACGCGTCCTCCTGAAGCTCATGGATCAAGTTCTTCACGAGATTGAGTTCCTCAAGGATTTCTAGGTTTTTAAAGTCTCCGTTTTTCAGCTTGGTAATTTGATTCCCATTGAGGCCAAATTTAGTCAATGATGCAGGGATTCCTAATGGAACAGTGGCGAGACTGTTGTCGGACAGGAAGAGTGTTTGAAGCTCAGTGAGGTTCTCGAAGGCTTTGGGTGAGATGGTCTGTATGTCACAAGCAGACAGGTCTATGAGCAACAACTGAGGGAGGTTGGAGAACGCTCCAGGAGGCAAGGTGTCAATCTTGTTATTCAGCATTTTGAGATATTTTATGTTTGTTTCATGGAGCAATCGAAACGTTTCTGAAGGTAACTTGCCTGAAAGACTCAAATTCCTAATATCCAGGGATACTAAGCTGGTTTTGGATAATCCATGTATGACATTCACAAGCTGTTTACTGTCCAAAGGGTTGTATCCAATTTTAAGAGACATAAGATTTTTAAGAGGTTCAAATGTTCCACTTTCAACCGTTCTTATTGAGCTTCTGGATATTTCAAGTTTCCTAACATTGGACTTCATCAACGAGCTGAAGGTTCTATTTAAAAGCTTCAAGACCGGATTGTTGCTCATCACCACATCAGTTAGTGCTACATTGGCAGAGTAGCTTTCTGGAAATGTGGCATTGGAAATTTTATTGGCATCGAGAATAATGCTCTCCAGATTGACGAGGTACGGCAAAGGAGGAAGAGTTGTCAGTAGATTCGCTCCCAGAGACAGGTAGGTTACCTGCGGGGATCCTTCAAACGCCTCTGGATGGACTCGCTCGATGGCATTCGTTGTGAGGTACAGTGTTAGAAGCTGGGTGATGTTTGCGAAGGAATGTGCCTTCACGTCGGTCAGGATGTTCTGTCTCAGATCTAGGTACTGCAAGTGCTGATAAGAAGCGAAGGCGTAAGGTAGGATTTCCGATATCTTGTTGTGACTCAAGTAGAGTTTTTCAACTTGAGGGGGGATGTCTGGGAGAACTTCTTTGATATTCTTCCCGCGACAATCTACGGACGTCAGATGTGTGCTACAAAAGCAATTATGGGGACAATGGGGCTTTGCTATGACCAGGGATGCCACCACCACCACCAACAGGAGTCCCAACAGTTGGAGATGCATATCGGATCTGAAATAGAGAACAGGTGCACGTGCAATAAGTATATAGAGCATAGAGTGAGAACATGTTTCATTTTAGGCCACAGGACCAAACAGCACAAGTTACAGGGCAGTAATACTAACAGAGTATATAGACAAGTAAAATTTAAATGCATAGAATACACACGCATTGTAGCGATAAAAGTGTTTCATGCAATGGAGTTACATGTGAATCGGGTCAAGGTCACCATTCTAGAAATGAAAAACAGTCCCTATATATATTTAATCATGGATAGACATGTGGCCTCAGACCACAATTAATGTCCTTATTTGTTTATCACTATTTAGCACAAACTAAAAAATTCATAGTAAAAATACTGTACCTACAATATTTTTTTAATTTGCTTGATGGTTTACTTCTTCCTCAGTACACATTTGCTGAAATTTTGAAGGGGGGGGGGGGGTTGATCGGCTCCATTTCCGGCTATTGCTAAGGTAAACAAGGTCATGGTGGTCGTTTCCCACCAATTTACTCTCCTGAGTGGTGAACTTGACACATGCGCTAATAGATCCACAGCACATTTTAATGCAGACTATGGTGAAACTAAGCCATCATCCAGACACTATGAAGTCTCATCTGTCATTCTAGCTACAAAACTTTCAAAAAACATTACCTACAATCAAAATACAGTCCATCTAGGTGAGCACTATGTTTTATGATGTCACTTCCACAAGTTGCTCAATGAGGAAGTGACGTAATTGTGGTCTGAGGCCATGTGGTTGCCCTTTGTGTGTGTGCAGTGTGTGTGTGGGTGAGTGTGTGTGTGTGTGTGTGTGTCTGTGTGTGTGTGTGTGTGTGTGTGTGTGTGTGTGTGTGTGTGTGCATGTGTGCGTGTCCCTAAATTATTACTGGTGTGTAATATATTAATTAATGCATTTATTAATAAATATCTATATCCAGTATAGAATTGATGACATGACAATGAGAATACTAATATAATAATCAATATTCACTTATTAATTTGTCTGGAAACTGCATGCAGCTACATATGTACTTCATATATAGGTTAAAGGCATACAATCACGGGTTTACATATTTCAGGGTCAAACATATTTTTACATGCAAGTATGTACATTTCATGTGCCTACACAAGTATACTGGGTAACCAGCTACATTTTCCGCATATCCCACTGGTTTTCAATATTTTCATATTTTATTATTTTTAATATGTATAGTTATGTAGCTTTATTGATACCAGTCACCGTGAAAGGTTATTTTGACTGTGTTCAATGATTAGAGTTATCCCCCTTAGTCTATTAGACTATAGAAAAACATTGAGATATTACAGTACATTACCAAATGATTATTGGGTTTTACCGGAAATGTAAACTGCAATGGAACGTTACCTATTCTATAGCGTGACTAGATAGCTGGAGGTACAATAGCGGGTATATTGTAATAGGCAGGTGTCACTGAGCACTGTGTGTTTTGTGGATATAATCTTCCTATTTATCTTCACTACTAAATGGCGACCCCTACAATATGTATGCTAAGTGCATGTACTTCGGCCCAAAACGACAACTTAATCTGTGATTGTACGCCTTTGAGTTAAGCTGTGTTCACACGGACACCAGTCCGAATTCCTCAATTTGAATTAGGGAATTCGATTTGATTCAAACCGATTTGAGAACATACATTCACACAGTCTCTCAAGCCGGTTTGAAATCGTTCTTACTCAAGCAACTTTCACGTGAAAACAGTCTCTTTCTCTGACATGCCGGTCAATAAATTAAATATGCATGTGGAAAGTGAAAGAGGGATTAATAACATATTACAAAAACAGTATTGCTTACTGTGTTCATGGTTTATTTATTACCGTTCTCACCTTAGCTCATTATTTTGTAAATTGGTGAGAGAAAAAAATGATTGGTTTTGAAAAATTGGTCATGTTCGTATTTTTAGTGTCGGAAATTTGTTTATTTTCCGTGACTAATTTAGGTGTTCGAACTACTAGGTTCGAATAATTAGGGTAATTACGGTACCAATGAATATTGCCAATAAGCATAGAGCCAGGGTTTAACATGCAACTGTAATAATAATAAGTAGATTTATCAAATAACATAAGTTTGGGAGTGCAACAAATCCATGCTATAAATATAGATATTTTCACTAGTGCAATAACACAAAAGGATTATATAATTGTATCCATACACGATATCAAAGTATTTTTGGACACCACTTCATTTGTCGAATATAAAGTTAAAATATGCAAATACATTTATTAATATTTACACATTTACTTGGACTATATTTTGTCTGCGTGCTTTAGCCCAGTTCCAAGACATTTGCCTATATTGTGTTCGTGACTGAAAATCTATAGTAATGTGATAAATACAATCTCACATTCGTGTTCATATATTACTGAATGTATTAAACTTGTTGGCCAAAATGCTATTATGCTCGGCAGAGCCTCACATAATATCAGTTTTACCGACTCGATTTATAAATTCAGTAATATATGACCAGTCATATGACATCCTCTATTTATATAGTGCGTGCTTCCATGTACCAAGACATACTTGGAGCACTAGTTAGTATGGCATTAATCCTTCTGGTGAATGAACAGGTACGACCTGGAGTTGTTCATACTGAGATAGAGAAACATGCAACCCTAGACAACCTCTAGACAACCTCTAGATAACATGGTTGTCTTCATACAGCTGGCATGGCAACAGACAATTGTGCTTTCAGTGGAAAACAAGCCTGGGCTGGGGTCGGGAGGCTGGAGGTCCCAATTTAAGCCATGTCCAGAGCAAATAAGTCAACCTCTAGACAAATAATAAATCAGCAGATTCACGGAAAATTAAATGCCGTGCCTGCACCTCTAGACAGCATGGTTGTCTTTGTACTGGAAGCACGTAGAATTCAGAAATGTTCGGCCATTCGTAGACAAGGCTTCAAGACATGGGGAGCTATTCTCAGTTTTTAACACTTCAGTCAAGTCTTCAAAACGTGGGGAGCTACTCAATTGTTTACACTTCCCCCCAGCCTACAGATTCAAGACGAACGAACAATCTTGGGTATTTTGTTGTACAAGGCAAGCACCCAGCTGAGTACGAGGTTCCACAGCGACCGTGCCACGCCCACACGACTAATGAGGATACGCCAGACCACGATTACCAGCAGGGAGTTGATGGCAAACTGGATGCGCTGCATTCTGTATGAAACAAATAAAAATAATTATGAAAACATATAGCAACATGGATAAGGACAAATTATATAAATAATAATAATAATAATAATAATAATAATAATAATAATGATAATAATAATTATAATAAAAGAAAATAAAAAAATAATAATCATGATAATAATAACAATAATAATGATAATATAAAAAATAATCATAAGAATAATAATAAAAATAATAATCATGATAATAATAATAATAACAAAAATAATAATCATGATAATAATAAAAATAATGATAAGAAAATAATAACAGCCACAGTATTTATTTAGCACAATATTATCAAAAATGTAGAGTAAAGTTGAGGACAAATGATCAAAGTGATTCGTAACCAGGGCTATTGTAATTGTAGTCCAATGGATGAACACATTGCAAGCAGCAGCCATGGTGTACTTCTAGAACCTTTGCAAATGTAGCCCAACATATAGACAACAATGAATGCAACCATGGGGAACCTCCTTTCATTGCCATGATACAAATAAAAGGTTGAGCATGGTAACTCGTTCGATACAAATCAAGTAATATCTTGTGGTCGTCGCACCAACAAGAACGTGTTGAGATAAACCATCAGAAAACCTTGCAATAATAATGATGCATCCCATTATAGCATTCGAGGTGTGTGCAGTGATAATTTATCTAACAACAGTTGCTCCCCTTTGACAGCTGACGGCAATATCTTTCGATAAATAAAGAAATTAACCGGCCTTGGATCGAATGTGCATGGATCTTTTTTAAATGGTTCCTGTGTTCTCTACTTGTTTCCATGGTAAGCACTAAACATCGATTCATTTAAATATCTAGCTTGTTGTCAAAATTCTCGTCTTTAATTTGATATAAAAAGGTATATGTACATTTGAAGTCATTAACAACAATACCACGATGAAAGATGCCAAAATGGCTGTTACACAGCTGACGTCGTTGGCAAAAACGTGCAGAATCGAAAGAGTTAAAGGTTACCTGAGAAGAGATCTCCTGGCCTTTGGTAAGTCCTCCAGCTTCTCCTTCAGAACATACTTCTTGGTTCCTAGATAGTACTCTTTCATATACAATGGCCAATTGATGTGCCTGGCATCAAAGTCGAAGGTCTGGCAAGGAAAGCAAGAAATTTGGTCAGTGCCGTTTTCGATTTATGTTGGGGTTTAGCATACGCAGCTTTGAAATTATTATCCTAATGTTGCAAATGCCGTTTTCAATGGGAGGAGGAAACTTGCAACACCTGTAGCACATACTGATGCAGTAAACACTGGTCTTCACTGACGAATCAGGGATATATTTTTATAATATACAGTTGACCCCGGTTTATCCTGAAGGTTGCGTTCCCGGGAAAATTGTGCGGGTACGTTAACTGAATTTCCAGATGTCTGAATTTAACAAGAGTTGTCACCATACTCTTCATTTATCACACACAAATGATCCATTACATACAACAAATATATGTTCATACAACACAAATGATCCATTACATACAACAAATATATGTTCATACAACACAAATGATACATTACATACAACAAATATATGTTCATACAACTGTATAGGTTATCATACAACCATCCATATAGGTTATCATACAACCGTCTGGATAGGTTATCATACAACCATCCATATAGGTTATCATACAACCGTCCATATAGGTTATCATACAACCATCCATATATGTTATCATACAACCATCCATATAGGTTATCATACATGTAGATAACAAAAGTCAGAGCATGTCTGCAATTCCTTGATTTTAACTCAATTTTTAATCCAATCAAACTGACACTGATTACAGGTATGTCCCCTATTTCCATGTCCTCAATCTTTAATGCAATGTGACTGACACTGATTATTTGCAACAGCTTTAATAGCGTGCGATAAACAATTTGTTGTTGTAAAAACACTGTCCCTCTATCAGCCTAATCTTGTTTGAGCCCTTCATAACTTGAGGAGAGTCAGTTGATGACAAGAACCTTCAAAAAAATATATCGACCAGATATCTAAACATAAATTGTACTTAATTTATATATTTGGTTCCCGGAAATGCGTGACCGTAAGCGGAAACTTTTTTTAAAAATGACTCGGGTCATTTAAAAAAAAAATTTAAGTCGCTTTCAAGGTTCTTTCACTTATATCATGACTTGTCAGTTTAGGGCAGGAGGAAACCCGCAACATTCGTAGCGCTGAATGTTGCAGTAAACCTGCAAGAATCGGCTGGTACTGACAAGACCAAGGATGATAACTGTATTGCCACTCTACAGACATTGCATCCTATAAATATCGCGTCAGAAAGGTAAATTTCGTGAACATTGATGCCGGGCCCCCGGGGCGGGATTTGGACCTGGAACCTTGGCTCCGAAGTCCAACTGTTCTACCACTGCGCTACCAGATGTAACCCCTAAGGCATATTCAAAGTGCTACATTATTGATAAAATTACTATTTACAATCAATGTGAGTATTTCTTCTCAACTCCCTGGAGATCATACAACCCAAGCTGCTGTGTGTATTCAGGTATGGGGTTGGATACACATGCACCAAAGGACAATGATTTATCATCATTTGTTTTGACATCAATGGATTGTTATTGACAACAGCCCAAAAGTAAATATAAAAAAAATAATATTTGGGACTTAAAGCAAACAACTAAACAGTTTTTAATCCATTTTGCAGTGAGTGATTATGGAGTTTAACGTCGCTGCGGGAATCCATTTTGCAGTAAAGTCATCATTTTACTATTACCTCTCTGTCCTCTGCAGACATCTTGTCTAGAAGCATGAAGATATTGTTGTTAATAAACTTCCATTCTCGGCATGTAAAATACTCTAGCGTGTGAACAGCCTTCCACAGGCGATCCTGAATCTTCACAAACCTTAAATGAGAGATAACGAGGGCTTGAACGAAAGAGTCTTTCACCAATACGTGACAAATACGTGACAAAGTCATGATTGGAATGTCATATATTTATTGTATTTTAATACAACTTCTTTATTTATGGATTCCTATGATTTATTTATTGCTTAAATGTTGCTGTGAGACATACTGCCATGAGAAAAAGTACTCAGTGGTAGTGTCTGCCTCATGGGACGAAATTGGCAAACTAGTCAGCCAGGTCTCCATGCCACAGAACGATCGTAGTGCTACGAGAGATGTAATTATGTTAACACATAGGATTTACGACATGGGTAGTTAGCTCTGTAGAACAGGATACTGAATGGTAACTTTCATGATTTTGATCCCTATTTTCACAAATTGATCTCAAATTTGTAAGGGTATTTTAATAACCGACGCCAATCTACGTACATGCGCTTCTTGCCAATAATGGCCAAGTAAAGGTCCATCAGATATGCAGGAAGAATGTGATCCAACCAGACGTTGATATCTCTCCAATATCTGCAGAACAACAATAATAATAAATAAATATTCCATTCATAAAATGCAGGACTCCATGATAATGCAAGCTCGAAACACTGAACACTATGTTATTATTTACCCTGATCATCATGAATAAGAGATCGCTACAAGAGGATTGTGGTCTGGTAGTAAAGAGAGCTTTGTGCAACAATTCCCAGGAATCTTTCACCCATAACAAAATATATAAAATATATTGAATGCTGTCTGAAATAATGCAGTTGAAAATATCACTTTTTAAAAATTCTTTAAAATGAAATGATTTTTTAAAACTTCTTTTAGTTGGGGCTTAGAGCCACATTCAAGATACTTTCACTTGTATCATGGCTTGTCAGAATCCTGCAACATCCATCGCACTCAATGTTGCAGTAAACCTGCGAACAATGGCTGTACCAACTGTAAGCATTGTGAAATATACAGGGGGATGATTAATAAATATTTTCCCACTATTGCTGACAAAATTACTCACACAGACATGGTTAGACTAGGATTAGGCACTCGGGCCACTGTGTCCATTGGATGTGCCATAGAGTTGTCAATGGTGTGCTTCTCTGGAAAATAATAGAATGAAAACATAATAAATGTGCACATTAATTTATACTCAACAAAATAAATTACGGGCAGGCACATAATTTGTGGAAGCTTTCTACAAAATTTCGGAATTCGGTTTGAGGAATCTGGTGCCATTTATTTTCCAATGCTTCTGCAAGTTCTTGAAGAGTGCCTAGAGCCTGTAGATATTTGAAAATTTTTCGTTATCAAAATAGTTACAAAAATGCTAGTGGCCCTTAATAAATTTTGTTGAGTATATATTGCACGAATTCCATGATTGAAGGCATGCTCATAGTGCTACATTATCACCCTACAATGCAATGGATATGTGTGCTGCCATGCTCCTCCTCAACACCCTGGGGAGTACACAACCTATACAAGTATATGTCTCTTAATGACAACTAAAATTAATCCCATTCTCTGAAAAATGTTGTTGGGTTAGGTGGGATTTTTTGTACTGAAGCATTCAGATATGATTCGACGAGACTGCCAAATTGGTTTGCAAGAATACTGAATAGACTGGTGTTGTGACAGTGTTCACTGCATAGCATTGATAATATATGCAATATGTCAAGTAGTAAAACCGATGAAAAATTGGTAATTTGGTAGCTGATAATAAGAACCAGTTTCAGTTTATCTCGAACATCTGACCCTGAGATTACGTAACTTTTTGAGAATGACTTCATGATCAAACTCTATTTTAATATGGGGAATTGTGAACAAAACCTTGATCTTATTCTGAGTATGGCCCTGCAACAGTGTAAGCAAAGAAGGTTGCTCATGGGACGTTGTGTCACAATATTGTCTGTTCTGGGCATTGGGATAATTTAACCTCATGTTGATTTCATGATTAACAGCATTTGATGTAAAATAGAATGAATGAATTAGTGTTTTATGTCGCAGCAGGAAATGAAATAAATAAACATATCATGATCTTACCCATTTCTCCCCATGTGAATTTGTTTATCTGTCCTGTCGTGTTGTTGAAGATGCACACATCGGAAGGTCTAGAACATTAAAAGATTGAATTGAAGTTAATTTATTTCTCAAATATGAGAGACAGAAACACACACACACACACAAAAACCAATCAATATCTAAGTCGATTTTGAATATCGCCTCTTTTCACGAGATACTTAACGTCATTATTCTTGTGCATTTTGGCTCTTCTAAGAGAAGAGTTGACGAGATAAAATCCCTTTACAGTTAGAACTTGTAATCTCCCTTGGCTGTCTTTGCGACCAATCACTTGCGTGCACACATCTCCCCTATTCTTGCAACTCCTGAATGAGTCGCCCTGCAAAGTGGGGTAGGTGGGTAGGTCTCCCCTGATGACTGGCTAAGTATCTCACGAGAAGAGACAAAATGAACGAGCATAATTTTTTTATATTCTTTTATTTTTTGGATTGGGGTTTATAGTCGAGATTCTTTCACTTATATCACGACTTGTCAGTTTAGGGCAGGAGGAAACCCGCAACATCCGTAGCGCTGAATGTTGCAGTAAACCTGCGAGTATCGGCTGGTACTGACAAGACCAAGGATGATAACTGCATTGCCAGTTATTCATTCACTCACTCATTTGTTTATTTATTTTACAGAGAACAAATTTCATCAGTCAAAATATCATAAACAACATCCATTTACACGTATGAATTTTAAAGTGAAAATGCCGCAAGATGTAACTTTCATTTACGATTTAAACGTTTACCGCGGTTTTCTCAATCAGTACAAGGAATGGGTGTTGTACGTACTGTGGGTATTAATATGAGCACCTTGCCTTTATGGCTGCAATATATAAGAATAAGCTTGACTCAATTACTGTCGTACACACCCGTATCGTGACATGCTCTTTCCTGATGATTTAGTATAATTTACGACAGTATGCTTGCCACTCCTAATACCCGTTTGTATGGAATTATTTATAACATTATATGGTTATAATAAAAATGGTTATAATAAAAGCAGTGGATTATGTTGAAATGCCCTTATAAATATGTAGGTGCTGTTTTTTGTTTTTTTAATACAAAATTCTTTCGAAATGTGTTATTTTTATTTTTATTTTCTATGTGCTTACGACGCCCTAGTATATCCATTATGTCGAGATAAATATGTAGGCCCCACGAGAACGTTATGGCCTCTTAGGTACGAGAGTGCCGTGAAAATAAGCATCTGTACGTGTGGTCTGTCTGCTTTAGATAAAAAGTGATGGATGAATGTTGAAATAAAATACGACATGCGTTGATATGTAGATGTCGACATACAAGTTGTTGTTTTTAAAAAGTGAAGTACATACCTGTGTATGTAAATATTGTACGTTATAATATACATATATATATATATATATATATTTTTTTTTTATTTTTTATTTTTTTTTTTAATTTTAATTTTTATTTTTTATTTTTTTATTTTATTATTTTATTATTTTTTTGTATTTTTTTTTTTTTGTATTTTTTTTTTCCAGTCGTACTGTCTTATAGATTTACTTTGACGGCGTTGTATTTTTTTAATTAATACTTTCAAATACATTCTTATCAAATGAAGAAAATTGCAAGACGTATCACGTGTTGCATCTAAATGTAAAAGGCACCAGTATATTTACAATGTATTTACAGAACACACACACAAGTCCATATCCCTATCTGAAACGAGAGAAGAAAAAATCACCTCGACAATCTTACACCGTTGGAACGTGGATAAGCCGCTGTCTTTATTTATTGTCGCTTTAACCCATGCGCTATCGAGTCAGATTTACCACCTGCAAAGATACAACTTGTATCTAAGAATTTACACTACCTCAAAGAAAAAGTGATGGCTTGAATATTCATGACTGAACTACCGGTAACTGCCGTTTAACGATAGTGACAGTTTGTTTTATGTAGGCTATGCATTTGAGGTAATCGTTGACGCATGCATCCGGCGTTTAGATGGTTAATGAGGGAATTCCCTTATCAAAGGACGGTCTAGTAATTGGATAAATCGCAGAAATGTTGGAATGAACGTTGATAACTTGTCGCTGGTATATTAATACATGATGCATATATATATATATTGTTTAAATTTCAACCTATAGGCTACACGCTGCCAGAAACTAAATGCAGGCCATTGGTCACATTAACTATATTAACTACACACCCGTCTACGTGACAGGAATGCCGTACGTGCGCATTGAGAGAAGAATACATGCTATTATTATTCAAATTTATTTCGCATGATAGATTATCACCATGATGGTACGTCATGCCAGGAGCGTTTCACGAAACTGTCGTACTGTAGTCCTAGCCTAAATCAGTGCGTTTGTCCTAGCCTAAATCAGTGCGTAGGCTTATTACGCCATGCATTTTCTACAGGATGAAGTGACAGGCCTCGATTTCCTGTGTAATTTACGGCAACCCATCAATTAAAAGATATCAAAGATCTCACTCTGTTGTAACATAGCTACCATTGTTATAGGCCTACTTGCCGGAAGCAGATGCATGCTGGGAATCATGTCTATATGTGATTTATATTCCAGCGAAAGAGCAGATAGTTTCCGGTACAACCATTTCGTGAAACGCAGACCTTAACGTTGGTATTTTCTGGAACAGTCATCGCATCCAAATTTGTACGCGAATTTGTCCTCATCCGGGTTCTTAGGGATTCCATTGTAGCCCATATTGTTTGGCCTTAATAAGTGGTAGACATATAAGTGGTAGACTACTTGGGCTACAGGACCATGAATACATATAATATGATTTTAATGTCATATTATATGAACATATATACTACCTTAAAATTATATTATAAATTATTCAGAGCTCTGTGGTTGAAAAACTCCATAATCACTCACTCACTGTGGTTGAAAAAGGTACGCTGTTGTTCCGTGACCAACGAAATACATAAGTGTGTAACCAATTTACATAATTTACATAATCATCGTGCTTGTATAGATCTGAATCCTCTACCCCTCCAGTAATTTATATTAATTTAAATACTTTACAATACTAGACCTAATAGAAAACGTTTTGTGGCAATTATTAGGTGGGTTTTTTTTTAATGTATGATACCATTTAATTTTTTTTAATTTGATACTTTGTGAAAAGTCGAAAACAAACCAATGTCAGAATACACCTGACAACATCTAAACGACATCCTACGAATTTTACTGTATTTTACGACATTGAAATTCCAGTCCCTTTCCGTAACTATCGACGAAAACGACATTGTGTAGTGGGATTACGAGGTGTGTGTGTGTGTGTGTGTGTGTGTGTGTGTGTGTGTGTGTGTGCGTGTTTGTGTTTTGTGACATCCAACTTCCCATGATAAAGCTTATTTCTTTAAGAGTCAAGTAATGATCGTTGAAAAAAGGTACAATGATAGTACATATATAATATTATGTAATATTTCTGCTCAATGCTTATTTTATGTGCATCGATGCACTTTGCATCCATGTACTTTGCATCTATGGTTGAAATGTGGTCCAAAACGACCGTCGGTATTTCTGATTGTATGCCTTTAATTTGGAGTATGTATGTATATATGTAATCTGTTATAACATCAACAAAAAAACACGTTAGGTCAGACCAAGTCATGTACTGTATTAACGTATAGTCACGCATGTGAGACGTTAAACAAGCTAGATTGTGGAACACGACACTCCAACATATATGACAAAGTTGGTCTATGCATACATTAAATCCTAGTCTACATCAATTATGTATCATGTACGGCTGTACGTTGCACTTTATAGCCAAAGGCCCGAGTGGCCCGACAAATATTACGGCACGGCGTATAGTATGAAAGATCTGTCACTGAGTTTATGTTTCGAGGATGACCGAACCCAAGACTTGATCATTGGTGAGTCCATTCCGCATTCTGAAGCATCCTGAAAAATACACCGTGCTGATTAGCACACAGCGGTTAAAGGCGTATCGTCTTAACTCCCTCCATGCTGGAGGCAACCGGAGATGCCCTAAAGAGCAGTGCCTGTGTCTAATCCAGCAGGGAGGGGGTTAAATATGGTCATTGTTCGACTGTCCATGCCAAAATAATAAATACACCATTACGAATTTCAGTAATATATGTAAACAGAACATATGCTCATTTAATAGAGTTTGTTATACGATTTTTGTTAAATATACGAAGAACTCGATTCAACTTAGAACAGATCCGGTGAGGAATCGAACCATTAACAACATCAAACATATTTTAGCAGTGGATGTTCATTGCGTTCATGTATTGTGTTCCACAATCAAGCAGACGGTCATACTATACAGCATGTAATCCGTGTACGACGTGACATCGCATGATCCATTCAGATCGGACTCACGGTACCAATCACCGCACATCGCGCTACTTCCGCTTTGCTCCAGTCCCGTAGGTTAGCCCATCTGGGTACCTTGTGTCGTCGATCAAAATGGACACAGGGTACCCGGATGAGGTTAGCCTGGTTTCTCGGCAACGTATCCTGTAGTTAGAAGTTTAACAAAGGAGATACGGTACCCCAGGGAGGTCTTCCTTGAGAACTGATCTTGAAACGGGATGACATTTACGTGTACATTATCGGGATGTGGACAGAATTTTAGACTTGGCCAAGGATTATTATATAACATAGATAATTATAATATATTGCAAATTTATTTTATTTTATCCACTATAATATAATATTTTATTCAACCATCAATATTAATGTATGTAAATAAATATTAATATTTTCTTGAATTCTTTGTGAGAACAAGTAAATTAATTATACTTTTCCATGTAATGTAACTTTTGATTGCACGTACATGAGGGGCATGAAGACTTAACTGTTTATAGTAGGCCTATGTAGCCTCTTGGTTTAACATTATTCGCTGAGGAGTAATATTATATAAGTATCATAAAACTCCACGATAAACAGTTTAGGACCTTACGTATTCCACGTAAATGTAAAAGTTATTTTAGTTCATAATACAAAGTTATATAAAAGCAATCATTGAAAATCTGCGGTAGTATGCCTTTAATACCAAGCAAATTTCACGGTTGGTCACACGAGCTTGGCCAGCATCCATTGGAATCGAGCAGCAAAAGTAGGTCAATTATTATGCCATAGTATGTGCATATAAATTGGTATTTAATTTTTTAAATAGCAGAACGTGCATGGTTGTTGGCGACGACGAGCTAAATATGAACATAGTAGTTGAGTCGTTAAAAAAAAAAATATATATATATATATATATATATATATAATATCAAATTATGAATACTAGTAACATCGTAATTTCTTTTCTCCATAAAATATCTATATTACCCGGTACTCATAATATACCCATTATAAAACGGCATTTATCACCAGCGAGTGAATACGTGATCGCCTCGCTTCAGGGAAGCTTATATAACATAATACCCAGGTATAGATTATTAAATACATAATTATCATACCATTATCCGCACTTCCTGGTGTTTCTTATCTGTGTACAGTGGGACAGCAGATCAATGTGACCGATACACGATCGATAATCACGTTCAGGCCTACCACTCATATCTCTTACATCGTCGCATATCACGTATCGGGAAGTTATAAGGTATTCAATACTTATATTTTTATGAATAATTACGAAGGCATTCTGCATTGGGTAGGAGTGTACGCGCGCATGCACACACACACACACACACACACACACACACACACACA
>JAUTBT010040467.1:0-17293 GCA_032361225.1 Lepetodrilus schrolli | reverse complement strand
AGGATGATAACTGCATTGCCACTCTACAGACATCGCATCCTATCAATATTGTGTCAGAAAGGTAACTTTCGCGAACAGTGATGCCGGGATTTGAACCTGGAACCTTGGCTCTGAAGTCCAACTGTTCTACCACTGCGCTACCACCCGCCCCTATTTAAAAGTAATAAAGATAATAATGTGAAAAGAATGATACAATAAATGTACATTGATCAACATTGATTTCAACCATTATTGACGTAAAATCAATGAGCCCAGACAGCAGTGAAACATGTATGATTATAGATTTGCTCTTATTGCTTTGTGAATTATCAACAAGTAGGAAACTGCTACAATTGTAAGTCTGTTTCACAAAATACTTTTATTGTTACAATAATTGATCATCTTGGCCCTGTTGATCAGAACCGTTGTAAGAACTGATTGTAAGTCAAATTTTATGGCCCCGCTACAAGTGTAACAAGTCATGTGACCTGGCCCTGAGACTACAAAGCTTTTTTGAGTATGATTTCCTGCTCAAGATCCAATTTTATATGAAGATTTGTAAACAAAACTTTGAGTTGAGTATGAAATTGTACACAACTTTTCTCTCTCATAATAATTGTTTACTATTTTGTTAAAAGGTGAAGGATTGTCATTGATCGACACTGACCAGATTGAACATCATGTCTCGTAGGTCCGCCCACATTCGGAAAGCTTCTGGCTTATTCATGTCTCTCAAACTGACAATGTCGGTGAACAGCCTCTTGTAGATATTGTAGTTCTGTAATAACATCAATTCGGGTATTAAAAGAAAACAGTATTACCAATAAAATTGTACATGTATTTATAAGAATTTAAATGGAGATGGACTAAAGGGAGGTAACAAATACAAAATATAGAATCTTGGCGTTTTAATAAATTGAGGTGATTAAACCATGATGTGACGTAGACTTGTTTGAATTATGGAACTGAAAGCTTTAATGAAGAATATATAATTAAAATAGTTCTAGATGTGACCAGATGAGCAGAAACATAAACATAGACCTTTGCGATTGTCAGCTCTGTTGTACCTTCAATAGAATGACTCCTGATAGTTCAAGGTAATATTAAACTGATAGTTCAGGTCCAATTTACCAGGCACCAGTTCCACAGAACAGTCATAGTGCTATAGAGTCATAACTACATGTTAACATATCGCCGTTACGACTCTCGTAGCCCCGTGGTTGTTCTGTGGAACAGGGCCCTGTACATTACAAGCAGTCTTATTATTAGTACTATTATTATTATTATTAATATTACCTGTACGTTAGCTGGGGCTCCAAATCTGACGTACAGCTCCAAGGCTCGAGCGGAATTTCCATCTTTGATCAAATGTGTGGCATAAAGAGCGAGGTACTTGTGCAGCACTTTGGGATTCTTAAATATCAATAAAAGTTGTGAAAATTTCAACTCTACCAAATCTTTTCAATTGGAATGGAAATCCTTCCTATAGGTATGTAGTTTGAAGTCCAATGCATTTTTATCTTACAAAGCAAAATCAGCAAATCTAAAATAAATCAAAGATGCTAGGATTATTATAACAAATTGTGTGCAATATACGGCATACATTTTATTCTAAGTTCAGTGTAACTATGAAGTAAATGTCAACTTTTAGTAGTTGTAGGAAAGTAGTAGTCTAACAGTAAGTGTGAGTAGTTGTAGGAAAGTAGTGGTCCAACAGTAAGTGTGAGTAGTTGTAGGAAAGTAGTAGTCCAGCAGTAAGTGTGAGTAGTTGTAGGAAAGTAGTCCAACAGTAAGTGTGGGTAGTTGTATGAAAGTAGTCCAACAGTAAGTGTGAGTAGTTGTATGAAAGTAGTCCAACAGTAAGTGTGAGTAGTTGTATGAAAGTAGTACCTGTTGTTCAGCAGTCTGTATGCACTTTTCCCATTCTCCCTTGTCTGCATACATATCCAGAGCTCCAATCACGTCCACGTTGGCCAACTGAGAGAAATAAAAATAATAATAATATCCACAGTAGGAAATACAATAAAAATATAATTCAAATTAATTATTTTCTCAGAAATACATATACTTGTATTAATTGTCTTATGTAGAGATATCTGATTACACAATATAACAAAAATGCAGAATAAAAGTGTACAATCACAGATTTTGATGACCGATATCAACTACATTTGAGTAATAAATGAAAGGTTTTCACTTCAGATCACCACATGGTTACTACGGTTATTTGTTAACTGCTGAAATATTCAGTATGGTTGGCTCACTTTAACTATTGACATGATAATTTCCATTCAAAAATAGTCTTCGACTAACCAACTAATCGCATATGTCTTTTTCATATACATGAATACAATAATAATAATCATAATAATAATAATAATAATAATAATAATACACTTATCATGCATCTGATATCTTCCAAAATATGCTGCACAGTGACACTTTAACAACAAACAAGAACAGTAATTGATAGTAACTGAAATACATAAATATTTACATCTTCAGCTTTTCCTTGGTTCTTGCAGTAATCTTTGTAACGTTCATCAACATAGCTTTCATATCTGAAATACAAACCATAGTGAGAGCAAATTAATATAGGAAATACTACCACAAATACTACCACGGACATTTCAGTGAAAATGTGACAAAGTACAGATTTTGTTGATGATGTGTAATTTGTGTAATTATATAAGGGCCGAGTGATCCTAGCTCTACCATTGTTGTGTGGAACAAGAGCTACCAGGATACCATACCAAATCTCAACCCTTGACTAGTGTCTCATATACATTATACTATCTTATATTACAGAAAAGAATTGACTAGCATTCCACTATCTTATATTACAGAAAAGAATTGACTAGCATTCCACTATCTTATATTACAGAAAAGGATTGACTAGCATTCCACTATCTTATATTATAGAAAAGAATTGACTAGCATTCCACTATCTTAACAATAACACCATTATTGGCACTGCAGACAATACAAAACAATTTTCAAAACTTTGCAAAGGTTCTACTAAATATTGAAAAAATATTTCCCATTGATACGAAATATTTTGAGAATATCTTGAAAATATTTTGCTGTTAACATGATTAATGCAGTGAGTGAGTGAATTATTGTTTTACGTCACAACGGGAATCTTTCACCCATACGTGACGAAGCATATTTAATTATACTATAGATGGTTTTAAATTAACAGCAGCATGAAAAAGATGCCAAAATATTTGATTAAAATTGAAGTAGAATTGTAGGCAAATACATTGATAGTTTTTAGGCTGTTTTGGAAGCTGTTTTTAAAAAGATAAGTGTGCTTGCTGGGATAACCCTAGGGGCTGTAAATTGAAATGAAATAGCCTGAGTTTCAATTAATATCTGGTGACATAAACTGGTCAAACATCTAAATGCACTACACATTGACTGACAGCTGATGATATCCCATTCTGATGTCACATGAAAATGTCATGATGCAGACGTCATTCATAGCAACCATTGCAATCAGCACTAGCAACCATTGCAATAATGTTCACAAAATATGGTCTTCAGATATTTTCGTTCTTTATGTTCATTGGAATGTTTTTATGAAAGCCTCAAGTTCAATTTCCCAACCATGCCGTAGCGATGTTAATTAAACACAACTTTGATTGGCAATTATCTAATAAAAGAAAAAAACTGAATGTGGGGTCCAGGGGCTGCAAGGCCTCTTGTGGGGTCCAGGGGCAATGCCCTGGTCGGGGGTCTGACGATAATTCATAAATTAAAAGACAATGGATGCATTCAACAAGAAATTCATGTAATGTTAAATCCTGCTGCCAACATTTGGGCAACAATCATGCAATTAAAGAGTATGTATAAATGGAAAGGCATAATCGATCTCAGTATTTAACACGTTTAAAAAAAAAATCTTTTCAAAAACGGAATTTCTGTTTTGGGCAATATTAAAAAAATGGATTCCGTTCAAAAACGAAAGAAGATGCACCCATGAGTCTCAGATTAGGTGTCACTGATGCCTGTTACGAGAGATGACCCAGATGAGACTTACTGTCCCTACTGACTGAACCACTGACCTTGGCTCCAACTCCTTGGCCACTTTCTTAGCTTTACCCCAGTCGGCACACGCGATGAACATATCAATAGCCTCCTTCACCAAGTCTAGGGCTAGGTACAGTTCCGCTGCCTGCAAACACAGCATGGAAATGACACTAACAATTAACTAACCATTTTAGAAGAGTGCTATCAAGCATGGATCTTGACTGGGATATAACAGACACACACACTACCTTTGTCTTAGTTTTTAATTTGGGATTAGAACCACTTTCAAGATTATTTCACTCATATCACAGCTGGTCAGTTTACTGCAGCATTCATTTGCCCTAAGGGAGGTAACCCTTGGACTTACCGATGTGTGTTTGTTGATTTCTGCCAGCCGAGGACAAATGATCTCCACCACAGCCCGGGCCTTGTCTGCCGCCAGGAACTTGAGAGCGATGTCACCAGCCTGCAACAGTCACCAACCACCAGTGAATGTCTTAAATTACTGTTAGCGCATCAGTCAAACACATTGCTCATTTCTACACCAAGATTTCAATCAAGATCCAGAGAAACAATCATCTAACTTATGGTCTGACGTCATGATCATGTTGAGCTGGTTGTCCAGGGACAAAGTGATCCCAGCTATAATATAAATAATAATAATAATAATAATAATAGTAATAATAGTAATAATAGTAATAATAATAATAATAATATTAGTAATAATAATAATAATAATAATAATAGTAATAATAACAATAGTAATAATAGTAATAATATTAATAATAATAATAATAATAATAATAGTAATAATAGTAATAATAATAGTAATAATAGTAATAATAAAAATAGTAATAATAATAATAGTAATAATAATAATAATAATAATAATAATAACAAAATAACAACAACAATAATAATAACAAAATAACAACAATAATAATAACAAAATAACAACAACAAATATAACAATAATAATAATAACAAAATAACAATAATCATAATAATAATAATAACTTGGTACTGACAATGTTAAAATTATGATTTAGTGAATTCATTACTTACATCTCAACATCCACAAATAGTAATAATAATAATAATAATAATAATAATAATAATAGTAATAATAGTAATAACAACAACAATGGAAAGGAATGAATTAGTGCTTACATCACAGTGGGAATATTTCATCCATATGTGACAATAACAACAAGTTTTCTCCAACCAGAGAAATAATTCACAATGAGATGACTGGCTACGAAACGAAAAGAAAAAAAAGAAAATAACAACAGCAACAAATCAATAATAATAAATACAAATCAATAATAATGACAAAAACAATAATAATAATAAGAATAATAATAATAACAAAAATAATAATAATAATAATCAAAATTATCAACAACAATAATAATAACAACAAAATAACAACAATAATAATAACAAACTAACAACAATAATAATAATAACAAAATAACAAATATAATAATAAATTAACAATAATAATAATAATAACAAAATAACAAAAACAACAAATATAACAATAATAATAATAACAAAATAACAACAATAATAAATAATAATAAAAATTATGATTTAGTGAATTCATTACTTACATCTCAACATCCACAAATAATAATAGTAATAATAATAATAATAATAATGTTCGAGATCCACCCCCCAAGGTATACTCAAGGTGTTACATTATTGCTCCAGTCACTGGATCAGTGTGCACCCAGTGTTCCTTGTAGTAGTTGGCACAGACAATCTCACCTTCATCCAACATTTCTCCAGCAGACGTGCGTCATCGGTCATTTTGTTGGTGACCTTGACGTAACACTCCACAGCCCGGGCGTACTCCCCTGACGATTCCCACTCTCGTGCCTGCTTGATCATGGACTCCACACCTCTGTAGAGAGAGTACGTACATAGTGATGTTCACTCAGTGAAGAAACAACCGAATACTGTACATTCAACATTCTGAGCACGCAGATGCACAAGACTTAAAACAGATTCAACTTTTTCTGTAAAGAATTGGAGCATCAGTCATCATAGAAACAAACCAAATCTCACCACAATCAGTGTTCGTGATGTCATGGTGAAAAAGGGAGATTACTCTATTCTCATGATTACAGATCACAGTGTTATTACAGATTGTGGCATTATCACAGATAGTGGTCTCACGTATCAATGCTAAGTGTAATTTATTCCAGATCGCGGCATTATTACAGATCGCGGCATTATTACAGATTGCTGTGTTATTACAGATAGTGGTCTCACGTATCAATGCTAAGTGTAATTTATTACAGATCGCGGCATTATTACAGATCGCGGTATTATTACAGATCGCTGTGTTATTACAGATTGTGGCATTATTACAGATAGCGGTTCCATGTGGTCTTCATTTCTAAGTATCTGGCAACTATATACACATTTGTAATCAGATTTTCATCTAATATTACAATATTGCTAGGTTCTGTGTAATGATGTGTCACATCTGAGATTATTAGAGTACATACGAAGCATTCGAGAGCTGAAAGTTAAAACTGCAGTAATCTTGCGGTGAACTCTTATCTGGTAAAATCTGGTACACTCTGATAATCACACAAGTAGTTAACACAAGCAAAGTCAAGCAAATAACACAGATAAAGTACATCCAGATCATGTACAAAATATATAATCTACTTCAAAATTACAAGTCCTTTCCATGTTAGTGTTACACACATCTATAAAGCATCATGTTATATGAATATACACCATTCACCATGACGTAAATATATGAAATCATTGTTCTGACATTCAATACCAAATCGTATTTATAAGTAACATGTCGATAACATGCAACTCGTCACATATTCTTCATGTTGGATACTCTAGTTACTACCTCACTTTAAAAGAAACAAATTTTGTTATTAAATAACAATTATCCTTGATGTAGATACATGTTTTACCAGTGCAATTAATAAGGCTGAATAAGGCAAAAGTGCTCATTTACTGTTGAAATAGTTTCCCCACCAACTATTCAGAAGTGTAATTACAAACACATCTTGCAGCTAGTTGATTAAACTGTGTATCCTGTGTATCTTCAATGGTCAGTATTTCCATATCATATTATGTTTTCAATGTTTACCCTTTCCATTGTGATTGCTTAATTCATTTAACTTTCAACTTGATTCCATCTAAGCATTCACAGTGATACATGGTACAAAATTTAAAAAAATCATTTTAAAAAAAAGTGAGTGAGTGATTATGGAGTTTAACATTGCTGCGGGAATCTTTCACCCATTTGCGACGATTTTTTAATTTAAAAAAAACAACATTTGCATGTACAGTAAGTATTGACAAAATATTACTGGTATGTTTTACATTGCCTTTTACTGATAATAATAATAATTTTTTAAACTACATGTACTTTTACAGTTATATAATATGAACACTGATGAACAACTACTTTGCAAAAATTAATCTAAAGTTTAGTACTGCATGGAATGATTCTACAAATAAATGAATTTTGTGCAATACTAAACAAGCACATGCATAATAAAAAACACATGTGCCATAAGGATTGCATGGTAATGACACTAATCACATACTGAAGATCGAAGCTAAAAAGGAACATAAAATTCACAACAATCATATGCAGTAATAAGAGATCAGAGTAGTTGAGAATACACCAATGGAGTTGAGAATGTACATGTGTGCGAGACGGCTCGCTTGTAAGCAAAGTAATTAGTACAGGGAGGTGGAATGTGACATTGAGAGGAGTCGCTGGAGATAGTTCTAAATGCAAATTTTACTTACCCGTCTTCACTTTTGCTACCGAATGATGAACACGTAGCAAACATTGAATTATCTCCCTTTATAGTGACTAATTTCAAGCATTGATTCTCTCCCTGCTAGATTACGATTAATTCAATTATTTGATGTTTTACATTGATGCAGGAATATTTCACCCATATGCAACAATGGCTGGATACTATGAACAGACACTGCTCTTTAGGGCATCTCTGGTTGCCTCCAGCATGGAGAGAGTTAATTTTACCGTCTAACCACAGTATTTACAGTTATGCTGCCATGACAAGTTGACATTGAAAGTAGAACCAGGTACACATTACAGTAATAACCATGATATTGGTGAATATATCGACTTTAACGAAGTTGCTCTTAGACGTTAACATTTTAATTCGCTAACATTTTTCAAAAATTATTTACCTATGCAATATAATGGACTGATCTAATGGTCTAAGAACTTCCTGTGTTCGTGCCGTATACGTTTTGTGAGTATTTCCTGTACATACACGTGCAATTGTTTATTATTTATACTACTAATTACCAACAGTGTTACACATTGACAATTTAAGATAAACTTATACTAGTATATGAATAAATCGCTAAAATTATTTTCAAAATATGGACGAGCTCGTTAACATTTTATGACGCTAATAGGTCGATAATTCACCGGACGCTCAATATTTATGACGTTAACATTTCATGATTTACAGTATATTAAAACATATAATATAGTCAGAAATATTGTTCCCAATATGTGTGTGGAGTTGGACTGTAGTCTTCTAGTTCTATTTGTATCTCAGTTTTGTCGATTGGTTGCTTTCAGAAACCCTGTAATTCTATAGGCGAGTGATGAACAAAAATGGCCCTGACATAACGTGGATAGTGGCTATTTATGTAAGCAAGCGAAGCAATTAATTTTAATTACTAAAGCATTGGGAAAGATCAAACATACTGGTCTTTACAAATAGTTGCGTTCATAGTCGCTGATGAGCACGTTATAGTATTAATTTTGTTCATTATGTGAGCGATTATTAAAAAAAATATATATATATTTTATTTGTGTGCAAATGTGCTTAATTTAATTCCTGCAAATATGTCAATTTTCGCATTTGCGCGAAATTTGCGTCTGTGAATTATTTTTTTTTTTTTACAGGAATCACTTAAAATTCATGGCTTGTCCAATATACATCCACTTAAAAGGGGCAAGTGGATTTAATGAGTCATGAAAATCAGATGAGGAAAATGACCATAGCCAACAAGAACAGCCAACGATATTTATGATGTATACAGCAGTATCAGGCACATATCTGCTGCACTACTGCTCCATGTCATATGTAACACCCATAATATAAATAAAACACAACTGTTAGCTGCCACTGACTGGCTCTGGATCCTAAACATTGTGACTAGCAAGACCACACATCGTGTTGCTCATTGAGGCAAATCTCACCCACAATGCCCCATAATACATCACACAGACCTGCGTTCAGTAAGGCAAAACATTTGCACATGGTAATGAATGGAAAACAAAAATGGCCAACAAAATGGCAGGATTGTGAGGGTAAGGACCAATAAATAACGTCTACTGTCCACAAGGTCTCCATTGGCAATGCCGTGATTAAAAGTTCACTTAAAATTATTATTGACGTCTAGAATAATATTCATTTATTCATCAAATGCTACAAGAGTGCTTTCTTGAAATACATGTATGAATATACAACTCATTTCATCACGTTTCGTATTTATAAACAAGATCTTAACATGAGCAAGCAGCCAATTCCAGTAACATTCAGTTATTCATAAAAAACAACAACCCAAAACAACACTATCAAATGGTGGTTTGATCAATAAATGAATACTAGTCTAGAAATGAACACTATTTTATGGTAGACTTACACACAACCAATTACAGTCCGATGTGGACAGTAGATGTTACTGAGCTCGATACCTACCAGTACCCTGACAAACACGGCCATTTTGGTTTTATGTTCGCAAACATTCGTCAGTTTTGCCATCTTCCTGAAGCTTTTGTTTATATAATGACATCATTAATACTTCGTGGAAGAACATTTTATGATTCCGAAAGAGTCAAATTTTCCTCCACATAGTTTAAACAATAGCTTCGGGAACATGGTCCCTGTTCTCTGTGTGCCCTGTAGCCATGACAACAAACTAACATGGAGGACGGTCTCACCTCGGTCCTTTGCTGGTCATCTCCCGGTCATACTCATCCTGCAGCTGCTGTAGTTTGTGAGGGACATACTCCTTACACACTCGAAGAGCATCCTGCCACATGCCAGAGTCCTGCAACAACCATGTCATGAGCTTGTAGGCTGGACTATACCATTACAGCCGGAGACCCTGGGTGCGTTCAGGCTGCACTACATTTCACTGCACTACACTACGCTATTTATCTACAAAGCAGTGTATCACTAAACGGATTTCATAGTAAAATAGCAGTAAATTGGCTTGGGCATACATGCAGTCCATGCACTTCACGCTTTGGGTTTTCCTACAAAAAACTACGGGGTCCAGACCCATAGTGAAAAATAGTACTACACAGTACTACATATGCTGGCTGAATGGCTTCCGTAGTACTACATAGTCCTATGTAGTGAAAAGTAGTGAAGGCTGAACAAACCCCTCGCAACAAATAAGCGACTTGCATGTAAATAGTATTTTAATATTTCATTATTTCCAAAATGTTCTACTCCTTTAATCTGGAATGAGTGAGTGATTATGGAGTTTAACGTCGCTGCGGGAATCTTTCACCCATTTGCGACGATTTAATCTGGAACAATTTCTGAACAAATGCTGCTGCTTACTCTGTAGTACTTGACGGCGAGTTCCGGGCGCTGGGCTCTCAGCAGGAACGACTCTGCCTTGGAATACTCTTTCTCCTCGAACGCGAACCTGGCCTGTCCAACGAGCACATCCGCTACAGACTCGGGGTCATGACCTTCCGCGACCCTCTGAGCCGAGTCCCAATCCTGATTGTGTACATACCTGTAAGGATTAGCAATGTACATATTATTCGTTGACCATTTTATTGACAAAATTAATGACGAAACAGAAAAAAACTCTAATTTATCTTCAAATGATAATACTTTAATGATATTTCAATATTGGCTATTTTCACATGATTTGCCATACACGACCACGTATTAGAAGTGGGCTAATTATCATCCAAGGCTTTTTTACATGCGGCTAATTGAGGTGCACAAAAAGATATGTGATTTTCCAAGGCACTTATCTGAGTAAATAATTTATGGAATTAAAAACAAACCAAAAAAAATTATATTTAATTTGTTTAATTGGGGTTTAGAGTCACTTTCAAGATTCTTTCACTTATATCACGGTTTGTCAGTTAAGTGCAGGAGGAAACCTGCAACATCCGTAGGGCTGAACATTGCAGTAAACCTGCGAGTACCAAGTGGTACGGACAGACCAAGGATGTTATTTTGTACTTCCTAGCAAAAACAGCAGGGCCTGTGCCTAATCCAGCAGGGAGAGGGCTAAGGGATGTAGTCTAACTTACATAAGCACTGCTTCCTTAGGCTTGTTGGCTTTAATAAACTCTTGTTCTGCCTCATTGAATTTCCCTTCGTCCTCCAAAAACATAGCATACTTCAGGTGAATGTCTGGCAGCTTGTTCTTCATGGCAACTCGACCAAGGTCAAAGGCAAATTCAAATGCACTGGAATAGTCAGGAGCATGTGTTAACCCTTTACTTCTGTGATTTAACATGAACATGGTTGTATATGGCATCTCTAGCTGCTTCAAACAGTGAGAATGTTAAATAAAGTCACACACCAAGAATCATTTGCATTCTGTTACATTTCAAATAATATTCAGGACTTTTTATTTATTCGGCCATCAGGCAATGGAAGTGTTAAAATATGATTTCATGCTTAAATCCAGTCATTTGGGGACAAATTCAGTTGGGACTATTGCACCAAAACTTGAGCTGAGCATAATATACCATATATCGTGGGGTATAAGCCCATATTTGGGTATAAGCCCACCACCCGTTTTCAAAAGATAATCAAAATGGGCCTATTCTGTAGTATAAGCCCACTACATATTCTCCAAAGTTATCCCCCCTAAAACTGAAATATGACACAGTAGTACTAAAAAAAAATAATAAAAAAATATTCACAAGAATGAGAACATCTCAACCAACCAGTTCTCCGTTGCGTAATCGATGGCGGATTCGAGGAGTCCGAACTTGTTGAGGAGTTTGACAGCGGAATCTCCACCCAGATTCTTCGCCCACAGATACGCCACTTGCTTGGCTGCCGTCTGACCACCCTGCGCCTTGGCCACCTGTCAGAGGAAGATCAATACTCACATTTGTGTTGGTACGGGAAATGAGACACGTATCTTAATCCACAATTGCATATGCTTATTCGCAAAACCCATAAATTATTTGCATCAATTAATGCAGCCTTGGAAATGATCTTTGCCTTATATCTCGTTCCTAAGAACATTTTCAATCACATTGGTAAATCACCTTTTCCAACATATTAAATCTCATCTGTATAATTTAGTATGCAGAAAACTGAGTAGCATATACAATCACATTTGAACATGATTATTTTTGTTGTTGACATGAAGCATTCTGAACAAAACAATTATTTCTTTGTGATGGAAAATGTTGTGAAAATTCAATAAAATTGAATATTCATCAAGAAAACACCTGTGAATTGGTTGGCAGGAGGAAGTGTTACAAGTGAACAATGGAAGCAACGGCTCACCCTGTACGCTTCATCCCACATGTCTTGTGACCTATACATGTTGACGGCGGCTTTCCAATCACCCGCCTCCTGGAAGTGATGTTCTGCTTGTCTCAGGTTTCCCTCCGTCTCCAGCTCCTGAAGGCACAATAATAACATTTTATGAATTTTTATGACCAAATTTATTGTCGTGGATGATGACAAATTAAACAAAAGTTGTAAAAAGTGAAATATTTGGAATCACCTTGGTATCATGTTATTACACCATATGGATATGTCTATACAACCTCGTTAGTACATTACTGCACTGCATATAGGGACATGGATCAATTGCATTTTCTAATTACTGTAAAAGACTTATATTTCGCGGACGCAAATTTCGTGCAAATGCGATAATTGACATATTCACGGGAATTAAATTACGTGCATTTGCCACACACACAAAAAATATTCACTCACATAATGAACAAATGTACTACTATAACGTGCTCACCGGCGATTACAAACGCAACTGGTTGTAAAGACCAATTAAAATAGGATAAAACCAAGTAATTAGCGATGACTAGGGCAACACGAGGCCTCAGACATCTTGAGTAGACTTTTGTTTATCAAGGTTAACAAGATTAGTTGAGAAGAAATGAGTCGGATTCATCAACAGGAAATACATTCTCAAGCTAATTAAATGATAGTTTGATAGATAAACATGGGTAACAATGAAATAGTAGACATACATTACTAGATTGCCTAATTTACCGGTACCATTATACTAGTCATTGCATCACGTGATTGCAAAACGAGGTCAGAGTTGATTGCCGTTTATAACGTTTTACTTGAGTGGTGATTGCCGCTTGTAATGTTTCACTTCAGTGGTAAGAGTAGACTAATACTAGTATAAATTTTTACGTTTAATTAATTTTTAATAACATCGTTTAATTAAATTATTCAATCGTATCTTCTGTGTTGCGTTTTTCATTCATTAGTATTAATTACATCCTACATTTACACGTCCGTTTCAATAAGTAAACTTAGGGCTTCATATGTCGCGCAGACTATAATTTCGCGCAAATTGTCTTTGCGCGTATAGCGCGTACTATAAATCTGCGCGAAATATAAGTCTTTTACAGTACATCATACATAGGGATGTTAATCTTTAGGAATTGCTACCTGGAAGTCAAAGATTCTCCGACCGAACTGCTTCCTTTCTGTTGTGTAGACCACAGCATGATCGAAACATCCCTGAGCCAGTCCAAGCATCTACAAGAGTGTGTTAACAGTGTGAAGACTACATGTCAATCATTGCTACACCCAGCATCTACAAACACAGGATCTGTTCTACTGCAACACCGAGTGCTACAGTTACTACAAGTTTCCCCCTGCTGTAAATAGATGTCATAATATGAGTGAACTAATTTTGAAAGTGGATCTAACATGTCTACAGAAATTCAAGCAACATACAATATTTATACAAAGACACAGTAATATGTGATAGCACCAGCATACCAGTGGGAAGTCATTATGAGATTACCGTAGTCATTTTTTCTATAGCAATTATCTGAGTAGTTTTGGAGTTTCAGTCTTAGACTGGTCATACCTGAGAGGCAATTCCAATTCTTCCTTCATTCAACACTCCAATAGCGTACTTGTAGCCATGTCCAAACGTACCCAGAATACTGTCTTCGGGAATCTACAGCAAAAAAGGCATCAGTCATATATTTTTTTTATATATTTTTTTAAATTGGGGTTTAAAGCTGCTTTCAAGATTCTTTCAATTATATCATGGTTTGTTAAATCGTTGCAAATGGGTGCAAGATTCCGGCAGCGACGTTAAACTCCATAATCTCTCACTCACGGTTTGTTAGTTTAGGGCAGAAGGAAACACGAAACATCCGTAGTGCTGAATGTTGCAGTAAACCTGCGAGCACCGACTGGTACTGACAAGACCAAGGATGATAACTGCATTGCGCATCCTATCAATTTCGTGTCGGAAACCTTCGCTGACATTGATGCCGAGCCCCCGGGGGAGGATTTGAACCTGGAAATGTCAAATGTTCTATCACTGCGCTACCACCCACCCCCAGTCAAATAGTAGCCACATCACAGTCATGGGCGATATATTCTGCTGTGACGTAAAGCAGTAATTCATGCATTTAATCGATCTTCCCATAATAATAATAATAATAATAATAACAACAATACAATAACAATGTTAAGAGAGGAGTAAGGAATGTTGACAGTTAATAATTACAATAACATGGGTGCATCTGACTGAAAAGAAAATAAAACTGAATGTGGGGTAAGTATATGTTAAAAAAACCCCGATAATTCATAAATTAAAAGACAATTCAGATAATCGATCTCGGTATTCAACATGTTTTTTTGGGGTTTTTTTGCGAATTCTTTTCAAAAACGCAATTTCTGTTTTGGGCAATATTAAAAAAAACGGAAGAAGATGCACCCATGCAATAATGACAATAATACTGACATTAAAATAATACTTCATAACAACTCCTTTACAAGGATTCTGTTGTATACAGTTTCACTATATAATAAGTATACTTAGATATTAATACAGCAGAAAAATACAGACCTTTACATTGTCAAAATGTACAGTACAAGTTTCGGAAGAGCGGATTCCCAGTTTGTCTTCCTTCTTCCCTACAGTGATGCCCGGTGTATCAGCATCCACGACGAAGCAGGTGATGCCCTTGTAGCCCTGAAACCATCACAACTCTGTAACTTCCTGTGAAATGTACTGGCTGGGAGGAAACCTGTAGAAACTAGATGTCATGGTGAGACTGCCAGCTGGAGATTATTATTTCACGTATAATTATAATTCTTTCACTTATATCACGGCTTATCAGTTTAGGGCAGGAGGAAGACCGCAACATCCATAGATCTAAATGTTGCAGTAAACCTGTGAGCACTGGCTGATACTGACAGACTAAGAGTGATAACTGCAATGCCATGGTACAGATGTAGCAATCTTATCAATATCGTTATTATTATTATTATTATTAATAAAAATTCAGTTCTCACATCAATGGGTTTGGCATTGGCAAACACAATGAAGACTCCTGCAAAGGAAGAGTTTGAAATCCAGGTCTTCTCTCCATTCAGGATGAAGTGATCGCCTTGTTTTACAGCCGATGTCTTCAAAGCAAACGCATCTGATCCTGACTGAGCCTCTGATAAACAGAAGCTGCCAACCTGCATAGAAACAAATCAGCATCATAGCCACTGGAATAGGATCATCCTCGCTCCTAAACTGTTTGCGAAAGTTTCTCTCAAGATCTGTGCCAGGGGTACCACATGAAGTGAGTCCTGAATGGAATTAAGTACCCCTGAGGTACTAGGATGGAATACGATTTAACTAATTGATTCTTTTCCTTATGGTATTAGATTAGAAAGTCTCATAGTGAAAGTGAAATTGCTTGTACATAAATCATACTAAATGGTATTTTACAACAGGTTGGAAACTACTAAGCGAGAATAGACATTACAAATAGCATTTTTTACAATTACAAGTCATCCATTACACTGTTAATAATAAAATCTCAATCTCAAAAGTTTTAAAACCAGATTTATCTGTCCTATCCAGCAACTGCGATCATGTACTCTTGCCATGCATAACTTCCAGCTTCAAAGTAACTCCCAGCGAGTAAGTCAATTATTGCTTTACGTCACAGCAGGAATCTATCACCCATATGCGACGACTAACTCCTAGCTTCAACCCCTCACCATATCTGTCGCTAGTCTGGGCAGGTACTTCTGCTTTTGTTCTGGTGTTCCGTTCTCGCAGATGAGTCTGTTGATGAGAGTGTTCTGGATGTCCACCAGAACCGCAACAGACGGGTCGACTTTGGCTATCTCCTCGATCACCAGGTTGGCTATGAAGAATGTGGAATGTGTTCCACCGTATTCCTCTGGAATCTCCACACCCATCAGCTGAAATAAGGAAACATGAAGCTGAGATCTGTCAGAGAAACACAATCAATGTTGCAGATCAACAAAAACAACCCAATAATTAATTTTAATTTGAGTGAGATCAGAAACCTAATATACTCACACCATTTTCAAATAGTCCCGTTAGAAGTGATCGGTCAAACACTCCTAATTTATCAGACTCTCGTACAAGTGGTTGAATCTTTTCTGAGGCAAACTTGGCAACTAAATAAAAGAACACATACAATTTAAATTAGCAATTAGCCTAAAATACACCTAAATTAATCGCTGAATTTGTTTTTTAAATCGCCCCTAAAAATACGAACATGACAATTTTTTTTCTCTCAAATTTCCTAATTATTTGAACACAATAAAAAAAAGAAGAGATTTTTTAAAGCTTTGTTTTTGTTTTAAATCCTTGAGATAATGTATCCTGTATAATAATGTATCATGTATCCTTGAGTACATGTATAACACTGCACTGTCATTCACAATGATAATATGAACTTAATTTGTTCTACTTAAGTTTGTTATATATTTTACTGCATTATCTGATTATTATAGTCATAAAACAACTTGTCTGTAAGTGTAGCCTACACACCTGTAGTCCTGGTGCCTGATCCACAAAGCTATCTTATCTTTGCATATCGGTCGTAAACCTATCGTAAGATGATAGTAGTAGTCGCCATCCTCATTTTACGATTTAAAAAAAAGAAATTTAAGAAATGTAGTCGCTTTTTAAGTCGCTTTCAAGATTCTTTCACTTATATCACGACTTGTCAGTTTAGGGCAGGAGGAAACCCGCAACATCC